>BCLG01001368.1:18749-68580 GCA_001602295.1 Zoysia matrella | reverse complement strand
AGTTGATATAAAAAATCAATGGTGTCAATATTTTAAAATCGGAGGGAGCACTCAAATTAATTAAACAAATCCTCATGTACTCAAACATGGGGGTTTCATGCATTTTTTTCGTGCTTAGTTCATTATGAAATTCACAAGGAACATTGTAGCTATTATATGCTTATTTTTAATTCAAAAAATCTGATCAATGTGGCCTCTATGACAAAGGAGTTGGTGACGCCAGCCTTAGTATGTTTTAACACCTCTTGCTCTAATTTTACTTTTGTGTTGAGCTTCTCCTATACTTGATTGGATACGATGTTGAGAATATGGCTTTACTGATATGTATATCAGTATTTTAGATGCCACCTCTTGCTTTAATTTTCTTTTGTGTTGAGCTTCTCCTATACTTGCTTGGATACGATGTTGAGAATATGGCTTTACTGATATGTGTATCAGTTTTTTAGATGCCACCTTTGGTTAATACAAACTGTATGTTTTGGGAATAGTATTGTGGTCAAACATTACATCATCTCACTGATTACACAACTACACATTGTACCATGCTTCAAAAAAAAAATTCATAGCAGAGTTACTTTTTTTAATTATGAAGTTTCCTACACTAGAAAATGAAAGACCAATATAGCAGCAGACTGGCACTTTTTGATTTTTCTTACACTTCCCCTTTTCAAATTGGAACATACTCCTCAGCTTTAAGATCATATTAATATTATCGGTGAATGATTCTTTATATTTAAAATGTAGGTAATAATAGGGTGAGACAACAAAAATAATAATGGGTGTGTGGCAACGCCACACATAATTTCTAGTGGACATCGAAACCGAAACCCTGCTAATCCACAGGACCCGGCGTATTCTTCCTCCTGGTGCTGCCGTTCCACTTCCACGGGAGACGTGTATTTTTGTTTTGGTATGGGCAGCTACGTGAACCTGTCGTTGGTCGCAGAGCCCGTGACGCGCGCACCCGGACAGGAACAGAGCCCCGTGATCCGTCAGGGCCGGGCGCCAACCTTCTGCAGTAGTAGGCGCCCTCTGTACGTGCGCAGAGGCTCTCTGTACGTGCGCATTCATACGTGAACAGTACACGACCGCTGATTTAACACACACTTTTATTTTTACTGTCTGTCTCATTATTTTTCGAGTTTGGCCCGGAACTCATGAAAATGAAACTCTCTCCAAACTGTTTGCCCATTAGGAAAAACTTCGGAGAGTCGTTTTTGCGTCAGCTTTCCGTATAGTCAGCCACCTCCGTAGCGTAGAACCGGAACCTGAAGAAACGCCTCCGTTCGCCGACGCCGAACCGCCGACAGTGTCCGAGGAGTCAGCCCAGAGACATTCCCGGCTCTCCTCGATCGCACACCTCGCCATCGACTCCTCCATCAGGCAGTCAATCCATTAAAACTCGCCTCTGTAATCTTTTCAGACGGCACAGTCTCACCATGTTGGGTCCTCTAAAAAAGATGTTAATTCTACATATTTAATCTGTGCTCCTTCTGCTGCGCAGTCTCCTTTCGGAAAGATTAATCAGTCAAATCTGGGAGCTTCGCGACAGCGACAAGACGACGGACGAGTAACGTCGGATCATGTTCCTGGATCAAGGCTTGAGGTTCCTGGCGAGGTTGCTGTTACCTGCAAACCGACGAGGCGAGCGAGCGAGCGAGCGAACCCCGTCGTCTCACTCACACGAGCATAGCACAGGCAGCGGGTAGACTATAAACAAGTCCGCGAGGTGAGGGCCATGGCCCGTTGTTGATTCGCTCGGAGACCAAGCGTGCGAACTAGCTGGGAAGGTGTGCGCGCCCATGCCCCTGTTCGAGACTTTTTGGTGCAGTTTATTCAGATAACGAGCTTTTCCATTGGAAATGAAAGAAAGCGTGGCTGATCATGTCCTGGTCACAGCGTTCGCCGGGCCGACTCGGACGTTGCAAGGCTTGACACTGGAGTTGGTGCCGTTTAATTAGGCAGCTGGGAACTGAAGTTTTCAGCTAATTAATCACAGAGAGTCCTCCGCTTCAGGACACCGAGCGTTCTGGCCAGGCATCCTGATCCTCCTCCCTGCAGCAGCGCTTTCGTTCAATTAAGAGGAGCGAACCACCAGTTACTGTTCAAACGGTACGTGCTGTTGCTGCCGCTAAACAAGGAACCTAAGCATCCACCGTGCACATGCAGTTAAGAGGTCACGAGGCTCACTCACATCAAGGGGCCCTCTCTGGGCGCTGCATCTACGCGGGCACGACATACATGAATGAATGGTCACCGACGTTCCATCCCGTCGAACTGATGATGGTCGTCACATAGGACTGCTTGATCGGCCCATTCCAATTATCGTTCGTCGAACGTGCTTGCATTAACTAGTGTCATCTCTTGGCATGATAATTCAGGCTTCAGAGTATAATACAGATGAACTCAAGATTCAGTGTAGTAGTAGCATATAGCAGTCTACAATAATTCAACAATGGCGGCCGGAGGCAGGGCGCGACACGTATGTCGTCGGCGGGATGCCAGCACGTAGGGTCGGTGGACGCCGGCGGCTTGGTTGGAGCCGGGTTAATGGTTGACGGGGGAGCCGCGGTGTTGTACGCGGCGAGGAGACTGATGATGGGTCCTCTAGGTCTCCTCTTTCCCTGGACTCGCAATCGGTTGCTGTCCGGGATGGATCCTATTCCTACCACACTTTGATGCGCAATTATTCATAGCCCTAAATGTTCATAGGAGTGATTAAGCAGTACTAGTGTCGGTAACAGCTAAACTGAAAGTAATAGCAGACCATATGTTTATCTGCCACAGGCAGGGAGGGTTCAGTTCAGCTCAACCTGATGCTTCGTCAGTCATGTTACTACCAGCCGAGTAACTTCAAGGTAAAGGCGTGTTACTAGTAGCTGAGTAACTTTAAGGAAAAGGCAGGCGCGGTGGTTCTTGCATCTTTTACCAGTTGGTTTACCATTTCCTTTGCAGACACACCTGATACTGTACTGTATTTTTTCGAAAGACCAAACCTGACCGTGCACTTGACCTGACTCCTGACTGCAGAGGCTGAGGTGCGTCCGACCAAGCATGAATGCACACGCATCCAAGTGCGAAATATTCGTCAGCTCTTGGTATAGTTGTAGTAGATCAAAGCTTTGTCCATTCACAGTTCAGTTTTGCACTCTTACTCGGAAGGCAGAAAATATCCGCGAAATGCAGTAACTGTTCCTTAGTCAATCATCAGAAAGCTGCGTGACGGCACTGTTACCTCTCCTGTTCGCCGTCTGTCGAATCAAGAAAAGCCAGGGATCCCGGCCAAGCGATGCGGTTGGGAGGTCATCCTCGCCGCCTGTTCGAGATTGAGGAGGAGGATGCGCCTGGGTCCAAGGCTTATTAGTATGATCATTGCGACAGTTAAGACGAATAATCGGTCGCATTCCAGTAAGGGAAACTATACTGCCGTTGTTAGGGCTTGTTCGGTTCTTCCTTCACTCAAATAGATTAGAAGGAAAATGAATCTATTACTCTCTAGACGAGGATTCAATCCCTCTCATTTCAGTCCATTTCTATTTCCACTACATTCCTCTTTCATTCTCAAAGAACCGAACATAGCCTTAGGTGGTACAGTATTCTGTTGCACTGTCGTTAGAAATCCTGCGGTCCTGCCTGAGGTCTCTGAATGCCGGATATCGCCGAGAACACTTGAAACGTAAGGTCCACCTGTCTTTCCCTTTGCTGTTGTTGCTGCTCCTACTTGGGCAGTACACTTTGAGTGGATTCAGAGAAGCAGCATATGTGAATGTGTGTACAGGGATAGTACATGCTCGCTTGTCTTAGCCTTTCATGTTTTCTGCTGTGTTACGTGATTACTCAGTAGACAGTGAGGAAGATCAGTACCTTACGGGTCGACGAGCTGGGTCTGGCTTCGAACAAAAAAGGGCCTTTTTTTTTTTTTACCAAGTTGGACTTATTAGCAGAGGAAGCCGGCCACCTACTCTGTGAACAAAGGCCCATTAGGCCCAGTTCAATTCCTGAGGATTTTGGCTCGTTCGGCCCAGGCCCAGTCAGCGTTCACGGTTCACCTAGGTTTAGAAGTCAGATGACGAACATTTCAACCATGACGCACTCGAGACGAAACGTTTCCTCGAGACGAGTGATCAGCATCAGCAATTCAGCTCCATGCAGCACGAGCAACACACGCCATTTTAGCTTCACAGAGTTGTTTCTGATGTCGTAGCAGGCACGAGCGTATACCTACACACGATAGATAGATAGATACATCCAGCGCCGCGAAGCAAGGTTGATCGGCAGGTTTGTCGGGAATAGAATCGCAGCGCCGGAGTGCAGTGCAGTGAACTTGTCCCCGGTTCACAGCAGCTTGGAGATGAGCCGCCGCGTCAGCGTCCTGGAGGTGGACTGGTACGAACGGGCCAGGAGGCCGGCGCCAATGCCGACGCCGAGGCAGATGCCGACGCCGAGCCGCATGCCAGCGGTGAACCACGACTGCTCGCTGTACTCGTCGGCGTCCGTGTAGAGCATGGTATCGTCCTCCGGGTCAGGCTTGTACGGTTCCTGCGCACGTGAGGCAACGCAGCAGTTCAGACCTTTCAGTTCAGGAGACTCGAGTGTTTCTACCTGAAAGAATTCGTCAAATGACAAGTATCAGGCGAATTCTCTATGGAGTACCTGTGTATCCTGCTCCTGAGCCGTGGTCGTTTCTTTCGCGTCCTCGACCAGCTCGGCGCACTCGGGGATCGGCTCCATGAACGCCTGCTTCACCCGGCGCGGCCTCCTGAACTGCAGCTGCATCGCCTTGGTGAACACAACCGGCGTGCTCTTCACCACGCCGGCGACGTACACCTCGACGGTCGGCGGCGCCTTCTTCGCCGCCCCGCCGCCGCCGCGCCTGAGGAACCCGCCGGCCCCTCCTCTCTGCGCCGCGACCTGGCACCTCATCACCCAGCTCCTCCGCTTCCCTCCGCCGCGCTTCTCCGTGGCCGCCTTGATCACGTCGTCCCCGAGCAGCAGCAGGCGCTCCTCCACGTCGCACGTCTCCAGGATGCCCATGAGCAGCCGCTCCTCGCCGTTCCGGACCTCGAACCGCGCGCTGCCGGAGAGGATTCGGACCGTCGCCGTGCTCGCGAAGGTGGCCTCCTCCGACGCCGCGTCGACGCGGTCGCGGCGGAGGGAGCAGGAGACGCTGCGCTTGTCGGTGGTGATGAGGGGGCATGGTGGATGCTGGTCGTCGCCGCTCGCTTCCAGGACGGTGTCGGGGGTGAGCGGGGTGTAGGTGACCGTGAGCGTGTCCAGCTTGGACTCGTCGACCGCGCACCGGCTAAGCCTCAGATAGAAGACCCGTAGGGTGAGAGAGGACGGTGGCGACTCCGGGATGGCCATGACTGCGTCCGGTTCAGGGTCAGGGATGTCACCCGTGTATATGATGGTACTATATGCTTGATCCAAGAAGAACTTTTCAAATTACAGGATAGGATCGAATGGAAGATTGGTGAGTTGTGAGAGGGTAGGATTCGACAACAATCAGGAATTGGGCGCAGCAGAGTACTCCATCCATCTGAGAGAGAGAGAAACAGAGGACACGCATGAACGAACTCCTCGATGAACAATGAACAATATCTGGAGAGACCAGCAGAGTGGAGATAGAAATGGACAAGTCTCTTACCGGTCGGCTGGGGCTCCTAGTTTGTTGGAGGACGCTTCGACCTCTCCTCCGGTCTCCTCCTCTCCCTCTGTCCAGTTTCTTCAGTGCAGCGATGGCAGGATACAGGAAGCCTCGCAAAGAGAGAGAGAGAGAGAGAGAGAGAGAGAGAGAGAGAGAGATTGTCCGCCTTTTGTAGGCGCCTGTGAATCACTCTGCTGACACCGCATATATACAGCGCACGCCAGAGTCCCAAGCCACCGCTGCATGCACGACAGCATAATAGACTACATAGAAGAGCGAGGCAGAGAAATTGTTGCCGTTTCCATTTTCTGCGACTGCGCCTCATGGTAACACCACGAATAAACTCTCCAACGTAACGATCGCCTGTTACCACACCTTAACGCGGGTTTAATTGGTATTAAAATCTTGTATATTTGAAAATTCATTTTGGAAGCGAATTAACGTAGGGCCCAGTGTTATACTATGGATGAAGATGAAACGCCGTCGATTTGTAAGTTTGTAGCTTGCTTTTGTTCCCACGTTGGATTCGAAATCGCAGCGGAAAGACGCGTCGGCATCGTGACTATCGCCGTCTGTGATATATCTCGAAAATAATGCGGCCAGCGGTTATCCACGTACAGAAACGAGATGTGGATCCAGGAGGCCGGAAGCGAAGTGATCCCAAACCGCGCAGCGGCAGTCTCGCTCGTCGCAGTCAGCCGTCTCTTGCAGTCCCGCCGCAGATAAAACTGGAGTAAATCTTTTGATTCGAATTTGCAGCGCTTGGGGGCGACGAGGTCCAGCGAGTCGAAATCATACTGGTGACACGAAAAATCTGGAAGGCCCAGCATCAAAGAAACTACATTGGGAGCCTCGCAAGCTTGTGGCGAAGAACTGGAGCGTCATCCACCGTGAACGCGAGCTTGACCGCACGACACAGAATGGTTCGATGAAGCTTCATCCAAATAGTTCAGCCTGCTGTTGCAAAGCCAAGCCGTAAAATCAGCAGGCACAAAGAGACAGCAGAGAAGACAGACATTATTTTCTATCTCGTGGCAAATTTGCAAGGAATGCAATTGGCGATCTTCCAGCAGGCCAGTTGTTTTGCTTAGATTGCATCCATGGTTGCTGATTGTGTGCGGCTCTTTTTTTTTTTCTGAAACAAGAGCAGGAGCATTGCCATTCATTAAGATAGGAGAAAAAGTTACAGGAGCAAATTACACAACTGACGACAAGCAGAGAGCCTGATCTAAATGGCTAGATCATCTACCACTAACTGAAATTGCTTAAGGTTCTCTAAAATCATTGAAAATACAACCATAAAAGAGGACTCCCACTGCTCAAAAATCCGCCTATTCCTCTCCTTCCAAATGTGCCACAAGAAGAAGAAGACCACTCCTTCCACCTTTTTTCTGCTGATGAACGGAGCCCATTTCTCCGATTAATGTTATCCAATGTGCGACTCTTTGAAAGGCCAGAATTTGACTCTGATGTTGGGTGACTTCCCGTGACTGTAATTTGTTGGTTCGTCCTGCAAACTTGTTATGTTTAGATGTTGGACTCATAGGCCATATAACTCTCTCTCTCTCTCTACCTTAATTAATTGTAGTGCTTGTATCTTACTTTTTTTTAAAAAAAACACTGAGCTTAAAAAAATTGGTAGCACCAAAAGAAGAAAAAAGAGTGTGAAGTTATTATAAAAAATAGTAGATTTTAAAAAGCTACTCGGTGTGACAAAATTATAAAAAGTACAAATTTAAGCTATAATTTCATAAAACAATAGATAATGTTCAATTTATCATAAAACTATGTTTTCATATACTTCAAGCATGTCCCATTTGTCAGATTCATGACATAAGAAATATCTCTAAAATCTATAGTTAATTTTTTGAAATTATAGTTTAAATATATAATTTTGTCATAATTTAATTGATGTATATGTACTCCATCCGTTCCAAAATATAAGCATTTTTAGAATTAGTCAAAGTCAAACTTTTATCATTTTAACCACTAATAATGAAGAATTAATTATGTTTTATCATATAAAAAATATTTTTTTGGATTTATCATGAAATAAGCTTTCATAAAAAGTATATTTTTCTATTATACATTATGTAATTTTTCTATATATTATTAGTAAAACTTAAAAGAATTTGACTTTATCTAAACTTTAAAAATGCTTATATTTTTGAACGAAGGTACTACCTCCGTTCAAAATATACGCATTTCTTAGTTTAGATAAGGTTAAAATTTTTTAACTTCTACAAATAATATTTAGAAAATTATATAATCTTTAATATAAAAATATAATATTTATGAAAGTTTATTTAATGATGAAACCAAAAAATATATTTTTATATAATAAAATATTATTAATTATATATTATTAATGGTTGAAGTGATAAAATTTGATTTTAACTAAATCTAAAAATGCTTAGATTTTGAAATGAAGAGAGTAGTAGTTTTGAAATTTATCCTACAAGAATATATGGGCTGGGAAGGGGTCCGAAACTTCTTTTGTAACTGAGCTACAGGCGAGATGTCTACATTTAGGACTCTTTTAGAATACAGGACTTTATCCTAAAATTTTTACTGTAAAAATTTAACTGATTTTTGTGAAATTCACGCGTGATTCTGTTGAAATTCAAGCACTCCAAATAAGGCCTTATGTCTGTGTCTATTTTTCGCTTATTCAGTAGTCCCCTTCTGCTCCGTGCTGCCGACGAAGATCCCGCGAGCGATTCGATCGTTACCTTGCTTCCGCGGCCGCCTCCTCCTCGTCGTCCGCCATGATCCATGCGGTGATGGTGATCAGCACTCAGGCCAAGCCCCGTCTCCTCAAGTTCTACAGTTTCCAGGTTCCGAACCTTCTAATCCCATTCTCTGCAGCCACCCTACTTCCCTCTCTCCCCCCTTCTCGCATCCGCCAACTGCTCGTTCGATTTCCCCACCCAGATCAAGCACAGCTGCTTCCGTGGATGTTACACGCTCGGAGAGTTAAGTCAACGAAGCAATTCTGTCATTCCCTAATGTATTTCCCCCCTCTGTTTCGTGGTTGCAGCCACCAGAGAAGCATCAGGACCTCGTCCGCAGCGTGTTCCAATGTATGCACGGTTCACTTCTCCATTTGGTCCCCGATTTTGTGATGTCCTTGAGTTGTGCCGTCTCTTGCTGCAGCGCTTTCAGCAAGGCCCGACAACGTGAGCAACTTCGTCAATGTGGACGCATTTTTTGGTCCGGTAATGTTGAATCTGCTTCTGCTAGTAACTCTTATGCAATTTGTTTCTGCGTATGCTAATGTCAAAAATGGAAATCAGGGCTCCATTGCTTGGATGCCATTTTTTTAATTTAGTCATACAACTTGGCAACTGAGTCATCTGACGGTAATTTTAGCTGTTCCAACTCCTAATCTTGTATGTATGTTGTAAATTAATTTGGCATTTCTTACTCAATTTAAGACTTTTTTCTAGCCAGGTTAAAACTATGTTAAATGGAAGCTAAAAAATGAATTAAAAATCCTGATCATATCTGTCACCTAATCGATGAGGGTTGGAACTTGGAAGGTCTGATTTCATTGCAATTTGTAGGGGGCGAAAATGGTCTACAAGCATTTGGCTACACTATACTTCGTTTTTGTCTTTGATAGCTCCGAGAATGAACTTGCTATGCTCGATCTCGTACAAGGTAACCTAATGGCTTAGTGATGCAATTGTTTCTTTTCAGTTGCAAGAATTGATAGGCAAAGTGATCTGGCTAACAGATATATAAGATATCCGCATTGATATGAGGAATGAGTTTGTTCCAGGTGTTGTTACGCTTATTGACTTCTCTTCATCTACAACCATCAGAAACTTACATTGCTTATTTCAGTATTCAAGTACCCCTTGCTATTTCATCTTGCATTTGCAATGCATTCTTCATCTGTTGCCAAGTGCCTCTGAATGTTGAGTCAGGCTATTAACATGCCTCTATGTCCATCAATTCTGTGTAGCTGCCAAACTTTTCATGATGTACTCAACTGTCAATGGAGCCTTCTTTTGCCTGAAGAGGCTCATTTTATCATCTCTGATTCGAGCCTTTTGTTTACAGTTTTTGTTGAGACATTGGACAGATGCTTCAAGAATGTATGCGAGCTTGACATTGTATTTAACTTCAACAAGGTATCATGATTCTCCTGATTGATCCTTTATTTTTTATAGTCTGCGGTATCTTGTATGCATGGTTCCATGTGTGCTGAAGTTTCCACTTACCACTGATACTTCATTTGTGAATTGCATGCCTTGGGCTCATAGCATCGGAGCCACAACACTTGAGTGAAAATGTAGATCCGACGATATTTGCATAGTGTACTTCCATGCATTCACAAGGTAGTTGCGATAGAATTCCATTAGTAAGCAGATAGTGGTAGTTAATTCTGAAGGCAACGAGGACTACTCTCAACTCTTGCCCCCTTAACTTAGTCTGCTGATGCTTAGGGTGCTGGTTCCCCCGTTTCCCTGATTGCTTCTGATGTCGACACTAACCAATGTTTTGAATTCTTATGTTTGCTCATTTTTTATGACAATAGGATCCAGCAATACATTCCAGGCTTCCAGCAGTCTTTTGTTTCACCCTGTTCTTTCCTAATACATTTAGTGGTTACTACATGTCATTCTTCTTTGGCTCATTGCAAATCTGATGCAGCTGCACACAGTTTTGGATGAAATGATACTGGGTGGGCAGGTGATTGAGACGAGTTCAGAGCAAATAATGAAATCTGTGGAAGAAATTGCTAGGTTCTTCCTTCGTTATACCATGTCTTATATACATGCTTATGTCCAGTTCTAATAGCATCCTCCATCACTTGGCACAGGCTGGAGAAACAATCGAGCACAAGCAGCCTCATACCAAAGTCGATTTCAGAGCGTTTCAGCCGTTAAACTTTCATTTGCTTCCAGGACTGGGGTTTATTACCCATGAATAGAAGAGATGCGATAATTCCATTATGGATTCAGTTATCAAAAGACACAATCACCTGAACAGTTGACATTGACATGGGTTTAGGCATATCGTACTGTATATTGCACCACTGACTTGTACCGGGAATGTGAATCAGGCATGTCCAGTTTAACAGTCAGCTTGTATCCTCATTGTCTGGCTGTGACTGCTGACGTTCAAACGTTATGCATCTGTGGCAGTATAGAGGGACATCACGTTTCTTATCTGCCTCATGTGCTCAGCGGTGAAGTCAGATGAAAACTCGGATGGATTAGAAATTTGGACGAGACGATTGTCCCTTAATATATGTAAACTTGCCTTTGGTGTAGTTTATTTTGAGCCTTGATGCGCGCACTCCCTACGACCTACTCCTTGTTCGTTTTTTAATTGATTTCGTCATTGATTTTTAAATTTAACTTTGATCATTCGTATTATTCAAAAAATTTGCTCGAATTTGTAAAATTTTAAATTGTGATTTAAATAACTCTAATGATAAATCAAATTATATTAAAATATATGAATTTTATCAATTTTTTTTAATAAAACAAATGGTCAAAATTTAATTTAAAAGTCAACGGTGATATCAATTAAAAATTGAAAATTGAAAAATGGAGGGAGTAATCTCTTCCGGAGTACTTTTCAGTTCCGAAAGCAAGCATCACTGGTGTGAAAATTTGATCTGAGTGGAGCAATCTACTTGTGGCAGCGAACACTTTCAGTAAAGGGGTCCTACAGGCCCTTTCACATTCTATTTCGGCCCTGGCCCTTTTGAATTTAAGCCGAAACTGTATTCAAATTCAGCACAGCTTTTTATTGCCTAGAACTTGACTATGCTAAATTAAAATTCTCGGCTTGTTAGTAAGTATTATTGACAGTTTGAGAAAAAAAGTTATCAAGCCCTATGATTAGTCACATCTAACGGCTAAAATTTACATTTGTTTAAGCTTCATTGATAAGAATTTAGATATGCTGGTCTACGAGGTACAATTTGATAATATGTAGTGAGAATTGAGATATTATGATTTTTTGGATTTAATAAAATTTTCTTTTGTTTGAGAAACAAGGTTAATATAACTGAGCAGTAACAGAAGAACAAGTGAGCCAGTACAGCGGCTAGGGCTTGGGGATTCGGGCCGCGCCTTCCTGTCTCCGCTCCCATGAGAGACCGGCCGCCGACGGCGGCGGAAGTGGTCGGGCGGCTCAAGGACGACGGCGACTTCGACGCCCTCCGCCGCACCATCATCCGCAGGGTGAAGGAAAATGTAAGCTCCCCTCAAATGCCCATCCTCCCAAATTATCTAGACTAAATTTTACGCGATTTCGAGGTTCCTTGTTCCCAATACTGGACGGTGGAAACTTGATGCGTTTAGTCAACTCATCCCATAGATTCCCCTGAGGATTTTTGTTTGTCGAGCGAGAGCGATTCGGGATGGGGGTAAGGAGCCCCACCTTATATAATCAGAAAGGGCTACCGTAAATGCTAGTACTAACGATAACGATGTCTGGAGCGAAGCCCGGAAGAAACCTAGAGAATAGAAGCAAGGACTATGCAACGTGCTTAGGTAGATCTGCGTAGCCTTCAATTTCGCTATGAATTGAGGAAGAAAAGATAGAATACTGGGGAGGCTGTAGAGTTCAGAGTTCAATTCTTCACCATCCATTCAGTTACAACGCTGGGGTTTCTGTACACCATGCTGCAATTCAGCACGCCACTAGCACTCACGCATTTTCTGTGGGCATTTTCTGCACAGGGCTTTGGACTTGGGCCACTTGGCATTGGTAGACTTGCAGGAAGTAGGGCGATTGAATTAAGAGTAGATCCTTCTGCGTTATGTCTGTTTCATATGACAAGAGTTATGGTGTATGTTCATTCAGGGATTGGTAAGGTCCTAGACTGGTTTGCTTCACTTTTAATTCATGGATCGGTAAGGTCCAAGACTGGTTTGCTCCACTTTTAATAGCATATCTATTACAAAAAAAAAATCGAAAAATATGATTTGCAGATATATTAGAGGACAGCTGGAACATAAGTAGCTTTATGTTTATGTTATCCTTTGCTGCATTTGAACGAGGGAGAAGATTCAAATTTTCCCTCTATTTATAACATGTAGAGGTCCACTGAAGTTAGAGGATAGTAAGGGAAGGTAGACATCTGGCTGTAGTTTGCATGGGGAAATGGAAGGTATAATCATGAGGATTTTCACGTGCACGTGCATGTTATTGTGTCATGAAGGTTTGGCGCGCAAGCGGTGCAGATGCGCTTTGTGTGCCAAGTGACCGGTATTGATGCTTTCCTTTTTTTTATCGTATTAGGACTGTGGGAACGTTCAGCTTGCCACTCCAAACTCACTTGCGGCCATTATGTGATTTGACCTTTATTTAGTTCTGTAAAATAAATAGGTGGAACATGCGAATTGACTGGAGCCAGTGGTAAGTAACGGATAAATAAGGTAGTGCCTAATCCTTTTCACAGCGATCTGGTGTTCTGAGCTCTGACCACCTTGTGTTTGCCTTATCAGGCAATTGTTTTAATGTGGTTGAGTAGGCATAACACTCAAAATAATAACCCAGGTAATCCGGTGTGACATGCAGCCTATAGTACCTTCCAAAAACCGCATCACCAATGGTGGGGGCTCCCATTGTTCAATTCGTCTGTGCCTTAGATATTGCTATTCAAGAAATACTTTGTATCAGCGCTGGTGACGATGCATCATTATTATATGGCTATCTATTGCCATATAAATGTGGCATACTTGATATATAGTAATATGTATTCTTTGTTTCCTAACTAATGTACTCAACTGTGGTGTATAGCTTGTTATTTATTATTCAATAATTGCTAAGTGTCCAACAGTATTTCAAATTGTGTTCCAGTTGTGCAGTCTTACTATATTTGATGAATGCCCTATCATTCATAGTAACTTGTGTAAGCTGTATTTGTATTATTGTATATGTTTCTGTATACTAGAAGTGTTATCTTTATTTCTTTTAGGACAAAAATAATTATCTGAGTTGTCCACTCTTTATCCTTTTGACCTTTTGTTGCATGTTGATAACTGATTTCTTGTGATCGCACCTTAGTTACACTCCTTATGATGCATTGCTTATCTCCCTGATAATATGAAATCTGCATGAGGATATCGGTTCCGTACCAGTCTAAATAAAAAAAAAACATGCAGACTGGTGGGACACTTAGCAACACTTAGCTTCTCATTCAATGGGTTTGCATACTGGAACAACTAACATACCATTTTGCGTTTGATGTGGTATAATGATGTGTATTTCTACAAGTTGACGTGGTACTTTCTTGCAGGAAGCGCTCCGCAACAGCATCATTTCAGAGGTGAAGCAGTCATTGGTTCTACAAGAAGATGGATCTGAGAAGTTAAAACTGAAAGATCTTTCAGATGCAGTTTTTCAAGACATTGGGTAAGCTGTGTCGCTTCTTTATAAGAGATTTCAAATAAATACAGCTTATTAATGCTCCATAGTAGATATTGATTCATATGTCAATTTGTTGCTATGCTTTTGTTCCATATCAGGAGTAAGATAATGGGTCAAATTTCAGATGAGGTCTGGAATGTCATCCAGTCCAATGAAACTGATATACGGGGAACTGTGCAAGCTGTCTACAACAGGATAGTTCACCCTGAAAAAGGCCCTGAGCCTTCTTCAAAGAAGCTGAAGAGCAATGGCAAGGAGGAACAAGTTCCATTAGCAAAGCCCATTAACTCTGTTGCCGTTGAGGTGGATGATGAGGATCCAGAAGAACCACCGGGATTTGGCTTCAGCAATAATCAGAAAAATAGTATTGCAGTAACAGCAACAACACAGCCGCAGCCGTCGAATTTGGTGAATCATAAGGAAACGAAGGCAAGTGAAGGAGAGCTAGTTGCTGCAGGTAGTGGAGGAGATTGTGATGATGATGGTCCTGATGCACCCCCTGGATTCGGTTAATTCAGCATGTGAGCTATTATTGCAATTCAATCGCTTCTTTGTCAGAAAATGTAAAAAAATGTTAGTTATATTACATTTACATAGGTACAAGAATTTCGAGTCCTGATTGAATTGTCATGATGGCGAGTCCATGCGTCTTTGGATATCTTTCCCCTTTTTTTTCAGCGAGACAAATGGTTAATGTATATGTTGGGATGGATATGGCTTCGTCACATAGTTTCGACTTGTGCTATGATTGCTCCTGATATAATTGCCTCTTTCGGTGCTTTCAACTTGTGCTGTGCTTACTCCAGATGTAATTACCTAGTATTTTGGTGCATGTTGTACACAGAGATCATGATCCTTATTACTCTCTTCGGTTTTAAAATATTGACACCGTTGATTTTTTATATCAATTTTAACCATTTGTTTTATTCAAAAAATTTATTTAAACATGTAAATTTTTACTATTATTTGTTTTATCATTGATGAAATTTAAATCACAGCTAATAATTTTACACATTAGAATAATTTTTTTAATAAAACGAATGGTTAGAGTTGATATTGAAACTCAACGGTGTTAATAATTTAAAATCGAAGGAAGTATGTAGGAGTAGAATAGAAGGTAAATTTACTATTGTGTTTGACTTTCTACTAAACTTTTCGGATGCCATGGAATTCAGTTTTGGATGGTACTGGGATCTTTGTAGCAAAATTGGGGATCCTTTTTTTTCTCTCTCTCTTCCTGATGGTGAAGAGGAGCCTTTCCTCCTGGCTCGTAGCTCTGGGCACGAGTAGGCAGGCAGGCCTACTTGGCCGAGGGTTTCTGAGATGATCTTCCTCCAGCTAAAGCATGGTTATTTGGTAATTGTCAAGTTCGCACGGTTTTTCAGTTCTATGGATTGTGATCAAGCCATGCATAATCCTCCATCAAGTCCATAAAGCCATGTATTTACCCATGTTGCACATGCAAGGAAAAGGTGAGTATTGAGTAACAATTTTTGATGCACGAGTTTGAACAGTGTTCCCTCTGGGTATGAAAAACCATGGAGTGTGTCGCGGAGGAATTTCAGTTGAAGTACGCCAAGCGCTCAGTTCTGCATCAGCGATCAAAAGCACCGGGACAGAAGCGTTTCATCTGAGCTGAGCTCATCACGCCAGGCAGGCGCTCCAACACGAATCATCGCCACCCGTCGTTCAAGCAAAACTCGAGCGCATTATTGATCTTGAGTCCCTACCTCCACTGCTGCGTGCTACGAAGACAGGCAGCAGCACCTCTCATGTTCGAGGAGACAGGGGACAAGGCACTTTGGCGAGACCTAGACGCATCGATTGGAATTTGGAAGCAGGCCATCCGCCATCGGAAGGGCGTGAGCTCTCGAGAGCAGCTTGGAATCCGGAGCCGCCGGTACCTACGCGAGTACTAGTCGTCTTTGTTTTTTCATCATTACTACTTTTCATTTTTAATCATTATTGTTAGGGTAACAATTTTAATTTAAAATAAATAAATTTGTTATTCCAACAACATCAAATTTGAAAATGGAGGGAGGGAGGGCTTCTCTGAGCACTGACCACTCCTGTCAAGTGCCTCGACGTTATTCCTATGCTATGCATCTTACATTCCTGCTAGTCCTGCCTGCACCAAGTCAGTCTCCAAGGACATCTGTTACAGCATTTTTTTTATTACTACTCCTATCAGACAGAATTTTAAAGTATGCAACATTCTATCGGAGTGAGTGACTGCCACTTGCTCTTGTCCACCTCTTTTTTTTTCCCTTTTATTTGAAAGCGAATGACAGCCTTGGTTCTTACTGATATGTTATTGTAAAAGCAGTTCTAGGGACATTAAATGTACTCTACTACAGATGATCAAACGTGACAAGTCCTCACCTGAACATAGGATTCAGCTGTCTGTACTGTATAAACACTAGTACTAGTACTACTAGTGGAGTACGGAGTACCAAATTTCAATCAATTTATGACTACGAATAGAACGCTGCCTTGTACTTTTGTACTCTACGCAGGATGAGTTCAGAGAAGACACCACCATGATGGACAACGGAGAAGCAACGCCCATGTTGCCAAATCCGCTTTGTTTCTTCTTCACAGACAAGGACGAAGATTAGACGTGCGCGTCAAAACCGCAAATGATCTCTTGTCGCGTAAAATGACGGGCAACAGGGACATGCATCGCTCGTCTAGTCCTCTACCTGCTTCAAGAGCTCATGGCCTCTGCGTATCTGAAATCATGGGGCCTCAGAAACAATGCGAGCCACGGGTGGTCGATCGGTCGAGATCAGTCAAGCAGCAGTACACGACCAAGAAATGCTTTTGAAAATCATGTTTTGTCAATAAGCTGCTAGGTATTTTGCTTCTGTACGTACATACTCTCTCCGTCGTCATTAATTTTTAAATTTAACTTTGACCATTCGTATTATTAAAAAATTTGCTCGAATGTATAAAATTTTAAGTTGTGATTCAAATAATTCTAATGATAAATTAAATTATATTAAAATATATAAAATTTATCGAAGTTTTTTAAATAAAATAAATAGTTAGAGTTAAATTTAAAAATCAACGACGACGTCAATTAAAAAACGGAGAGACTACACGACAGGATGCTCGATAATACTGTTCAGATTTACAGACAATTTTAAGAATCCGAAATCAGAGAAAGAAGAAAAGATGGTGACGTGATGATACCGTCGGCATGCATGGGCCTTGTTGATTGCAGGAATATGGCGTGCATGTGTGTCTGTGTTCATCATCACACGCAAAATATAGGCCCCTCGGAAGGGTAAATACTCCGTCTCTCAAAATAAGTGTTTTTTTAAATTTTTAAACATTTTTTTATTATTCGTCTTATTTAAAAATTTTAATTTATTTTATTATTAAATAATTTATTATTAGAAGTACTTTAAATTTTTTAAATAAGACAAATAGTTAATTTTAAAAAGTCAAAAAATTCACTTATTTTAAAACAAAATAGAGAGAGTATGAATATAGTACACTGATTATTTTTTTGTTTTTTTTTAAGCCTCTACTCTCCTGCTAATTACAGCTGTAGTATATATTTGTAGTATGTATTCGTACACGCACGCTTTGCATGCACTATCAAACCTACGTCTACAACCAGTGTTAAAAGTTCGCGTCTTTAAAACATCAACCGAGTCTAAAAGCTCACTTTTTCTTTGTGGCTGCCTTTTTGAGACAGAGTCCTGAGGACCCAAGGAATAACCCGGGTGGCTGCCTATCGGGCCGGTGCTCGGCCTCTGATTATGCTTTTGCTTGCTACGACTACGACCGGCGAGGGGACTCTATGGACTCATGCTGTCGCTCCTGGAATTATTGGATCCGGAATCTGGAAACAGTGTTCGGCGCCCTTTTTCTTTTTTGAACGGGTGAAATGGACCGGGAAAGGAGATCCAGAAGGAAACAAAGCGTAAAGTATGTGGAGTAGTACGGAGTATTACAGTACTAGTAACATAAAGCACTAGTATAGCAACTTTGTTCTCCCATTCCATAGTGCATGATGCACTTTTAGTTCTTTACAAAGGTTTTCCACACCTTTTCAGCTCATCTGAGCTGTGAGCTGATGAACCCATGCTGCATCTGAACACGGAACACAGTTCACCCTTCTGTCCAATTCCAGGTGCGTCCCACTGCGTCCAGGTCCCACAAGTCACCCTACAGTCCAGTCAAATCGACTGGAGAGCAAGCTCACCGGCGTCGGCATCACAATTGGCTTATCCTAATCAACCACGTCAGAGGACACATGGCCTGACGAAAAATTGTCTGCTACTAATAAGGCGCTTAGCACAAGGGTGCGCGCTGTTTGGGCCATGTGTTTGGGCGCTTGCTTGCTCGGGACGATCTGAAGCCACGGAATGTCTGGTGTCCTTGTCGCCAGGCTTCCGTCCGCACCCGTACACCAGCAAACCTCGCGTCACCGGCTGAAAAAGCGGCACCACCACCTTGCACCTTGCCTGGTGGTCAAGCAAGTGCACACCACACAGACGGGCGATTAACTACAGAAGAAACGGGTCGTCAGGGCTTGATAAACAAGTGCCGGTAAGGAGGAACGGTGCTTTTGCAGGTAACACAGGGCGGCGAAAGCAAAGCCAGATACAGTAGCCACTAGTAGTAGCCACCGTACTGGAGTAGTCCTCGGTACTGCTCAATAACATGGCGCGTACTGTAGGATGTTACGTCTGCTAGGCCCCAGGGAATTTCCTTTGCCGGCTTTCTGCGCACACATGATTGAGGCACCTTGCGCATCGAAGAGACGAAGACAACACCTCGCGCTCGCTCGGGACGATGCAGCGTTCATTCTCACCCAAAGAAAATCTGCCGCCGTTGCGTTGCGTTGCTCGCATTTTTAACAGGGGGTGGCCAGAGGATGCGTTCAGATCGAAAGGCGCGTGCAAGGCATCTGCGTGCGTGGCGTGGGGATGTTGCTGATCAGTGGCGACTGAGAGACAAGCGGAAGCGGATAAGAGGGGAGGTTTAGACCACGAGAACGTTTTTGGTAGGAACGGCGGAGCTCACTAGTTAATGGCCTATCGTTTTCTCTATGGTTGTTTGTTAAGACTTCAGAGAAGATACAGTTGTTGATTCTGATGCCACATTGAAACCAAGCCTTTGGACTCAGAATGCTGATGCAACTGTTCCCACCGAAAGTTGCATTGCTAGGCCAGTAGACTCCAATCACAAAGCTTCCATCCACGGCTACCAGAGCTATGGCATCCGGCGGCCGTTTCCGCTGCGATGTAGTAGGAGTATGTTACAAGGCTGAGGGCAGGTGCACCACACACTTGACTCTTTGGTTCCTTGAGGAAAAGCCTATCAAAATGACAAACAGTAGCAGCGCATCTGCCGTGCCGACGAGTCACCAAGCGAACAATGACAACACCGCCCATCGTTCTCGGCGCATCTGTTGACAAAGAGTACTACAAGAGAATGATATCTGCACCACTTGCTATATGCGAAAACAGCGCGTCACAAGCTCGTACAGGCTTTCAAAGAAGCTCACGACGCATGAGGTGGCACCGTGGCAGTAGGAATCCAGCCAGCGGCAGAGCTCGAAAGGAGTACGAAACAAGGAGGCGCGTAGACTTTGGCCGGTCCGGGACGTCACGGTCCGCGTCTCGCTGAAGCGGCGGCTCCGGGCCGGACAAACGAGCTTTGCCGCCGCACTAGCTTGCTAGAGGCGCTTTGTACGCATCGATCGCACTCCCGGAGTCGGCGTTGCATGCATCCATCCGTGCCCTTGTCCCCGGCTAGGCCCTGGAGTGCGGACCACTCCACCGCTACAGATCTGGGAACGCCTGCGTCGTGCAAGCAACAGAGTCGTACGCTCACGGAGTTGCGTGACACTGGCACTACGCTCCTGACGCCGACCGCAGAAGATGAGGGAGGCGATGCGCAGTGTCTCACCTCCGAGTCAGTCTCCGGCGTCCCATGTGTGCAGCGTTCAGCCGTTCAGCGTCAAGCACAAGGACCTGGAGAGCCTGCCTGACTGCGCTGGAGCTAACCAGCAGCGCGACCGCATCCGGGAGCGCATGCTGCCGCGTGCGCTGATGCCAGGCCGCGCCCACAAAGTCCTCGGTGCATCGGCCGGCGGCACGGCGCGGGCGCGGCGCCGTGAAACACACCTCATCTCCTTGCAAATTGTAATCGGCATCGCGGACTGGCGCACGCATGCGTGAGCTGATGAGCAGACGTGTGTACTTGTGTCCTCGGCTCCTGATCACCCGAACGGCAGTCCAGTCCACTACTAGCAGTGTGCTCTGCGTCGTGCAAAGCCCGACCGGCCAATGGAGGGACGGGAACTACTGGGCGCCGCCTGATGACGCGCGACGGCGCGAGCGAGCGCTGCACGATGGCTCGCTGGCTAGTGGAGGCGACTGTGCTCAGGTGGGACGCGGAAGGCTTGAGCACTGCGACGGATCGTGTCATAGGATTTCGAGAAACTGGGGAAACAGAAGCGCTCCTATTTTCACAGGCGGAGTGCGCCGGATTTTTGTAAGAGACGGGGCACAGGGATCAACCGCGCACGCGACATCATTTGCTCACGCTCCCTGCCGCCGACACCAGATCAAGAGAAACGGGACGAAAAGGTGGCGCTGCGACGAAAGATCGGCCTAACTGCAGTTAATTCGATCGACTGCTTGCGAGAGAGGGAGGAACGCAAAGATCTTCTTCCGGAGCAGAGGATCGTGCTCTCCCTTTCCAAACAAGCTGCGACAGTCCATGTAGGGACACCGGAACACAGGGTGCATGGCCTTGGCCATGGAATCTGGCCTATCGACCCGTCCGTCTTCTTCCTCCGTCTATCGCGTCCGGTCGGTCACCTTTCCCCTCTCTCGCCGAGGCATATCATCATCTTCATCGGTCGGCGCCGATCGCGATGCCTTCGTTTTCCTTTGCTCGTCGCGTCCCGTCTTCGTCCTCCGATCCCACGCGGACCAGAGCAGTGTACGTGGTTGGAGAGACGACGGACGGACGGCTCATGCTCGCTGCCATGCACGCAGCGTCGGGCCAGGTCGACCAGGCACCAGCGACGTGATCCGAGTCACATCCTGTCTCGTGGCAGCCCAGGCCAAGTACGCATGCCACCATGCGTATACCCGCGTCGACGACTACTCTTCGCTGCTTTTGCACGTCGTCTCTGCCTGCCGACGCCAATAAAACCCGTGGATACCGCAGCGGGAGTGGTGGCGGGGCCGCGCGCGCGCGCGCCGGAGACGAGACGAGACAAAGGGTGAGTGGTTCGCGTGGCTTGGGTAAAGCGGCACGAAGATTCGGTCGATCTGGCGCGCGGTTTCGGTCGCTGAAATGGCCTCCTTTTAGCTGGTCCGTGCATGCAGTGCGCCTATCTTCTGATGGTCTAAAGTAAAGACACTAGGCTTTTGATCATCAACCTCGGTGATGCGCGGCGCGATTGCGTGTACTACTCCATATGGATGTACGTGCAGTTCAATGATTGTGCGCGCGTACTTATGTAGGAATACGTACGTACTGTTTGTAAAGTGTCGTGCCATGTGCCTGATCGATGCCGCATTTTGGGAAATACGGTGCCGGTACGTTATCATTGACATCAAGAAATCATGATGTTTAAGTTGTCAAACAAAATTATACTGGAGTAGTAGTTTTTTAAAAGGATCAGAAGTAGTAGTAGTAGATACTCTAGAATGGCCATCGACTCCAAGATCTTTTGTTCAAAACTCGAATGTGTTTCAGAAGTTGTCCTAAGCAAGTGGTCCTAAGTTCAAGGAAGCTGTTCTGGGTACCATCATTAGCGTCACTGTTACTGGCTCTGTTGTCCCGGGCATTGTCGTTATCTAGTTGTTGAGCTGTTCTTTTTCGGATCCGTGCGCTCAACCACTGAACACTACTACCCCGGACAGTCCAAACGAATGAATGCAACTGTCCAAATCAAAACAGTACGCTAGCTGTTGGTGGAAGGCGATTGCAGGTTAACGACCCCACATCAGCGCTCTCCACTCTCCAGCAAGTTTCTCCGCGGCAGTAACTTGTGATGTTGCATCATTGCTAGGCACTGGTTAGCTCATACGATAATCGCTGGTGAACGATATTAATAATTTTAAATCAGAGAAAGTATAGTTAGTGCTGAAGAGAAACCAATCAGTAACGAGGTTTTGAAGCGCAGACCACTGTTACCGGAAGGACGGCGACGGGTGAGGCGAACGAACAATGAGAAACGCGAGGCGAGCGGAGACGGCCGCGCGCTCGGATTCCCATGGTGAAAATGATAAGCGGATTTGTACACGTGACTTTGTATACAAATTATCTTCAAAACTGTCGAATGGATGAAAGAATAGACGTGATAAATATTATTTTTTTTAAAAATAAATTCTATTTATCGATTCACATATTATTCACTATTTACAGTAACTTCACCTATAATCAACTTTATTATAACTTTTGCAGTTGAAAATGAGGAGATTCTTCGCCTGGAGGACTACACATGCAGCCGTGCTGCGGGTGTGACAGGCGACGCGTGACCTGACCACACGGAACGCGCGGAAACAACACACGAGCGTGCATGCATGCAGAACAGAACACACGAATCTCGCCGCGCCGCGCTAGGACTGTGCTGGATAGCAACAGTGGCAGCGCACTCACGTCGCAGCCTCCTCATCGGCTCGTCCGTGTTACGGCTCCGACTGCGTGTTCCGTCACACACCCATCGCGCGTTGCTGGCCGACCAGGAACCAGACACGCTCAGGAGTTTTTTTTTTTCAGAAAGAAAAGATTGGTCATTTGGTAGTGGCGCCGGAATCTCTGCCTCGACACGCCAGCAGTTCCCGTGCCGCAGCATGAAGCGCGCTACGACTGTGCGAGGCACGATCAGATGAGAGCGAAGACGAGGCCCTGTGTGGAGGCACAATGCCGAGGCCACCAAGACATGCATCGGAACGAAGCCCCGCAGCATGGGGCGCGAACCCGCCGGTCGTTGATCCATCGACCTCTCCGAGAGAAAAAGGCAGGCACGAAGGAATTGACCGTTCCCGTGCACGCGCTGCGTCTCCATGCCGGAACTGAGCCGGCCGCGCCAGTGCTATCCTGGATAGCTACAGCATCAGGAGCCCGGCAAGCGTGCTGTGTTCCTGACGAGCCTTGGCTCCCAGTACTGGAGTAGGAGTGCAGTCCATGGCGCCTGTGCCATCTTGTGTTGGCCTGCAGAAGTGCAGTACCACTACTAGAGAGGAACCATTTCTGGGTTGTGTTTTCCAAGGAAAATTTTCTTTCAAAAACCAGCTCTTTCGAAAAGGAATCAACCGGAAGCTCAAGCAGATTGATTTGTACATTACCAAGAACACAGCGGCAATCGACCTCCTTACTTACCTCTTGCCTACACAACTCACCGCTTCATCACCTCACATTCCAACACTACAGCAGAACGAACAGGGAATGCTACAAAGTACAGCTACTAGTACGGACAACTCTTCGAGTAGCACTAGCACGCCTAAATGCTAAGAAGATCCTGCTGCGGCGGGGAGTCCTGTGACCCATCCTGCTGCGGCTTCCCCGGGCTCCCGTCCTCCTTAGGCTCGACGACGACGGGCACGTCCATGGACGTGGACGTCGAGCCGGGCATGTCGGCCAGTATCTGCACGACCTCCCGCATCGTCGGCCGCTCGACGCTCTGATCCGCGACGCAGAGCATGGCGACGTAGAACACGTGGGTTATCTCGGAGAGAGGCACGGTCGAGAGGCGCGGGTCCGCGATCTTCATCACGCCTTCCTTGCTCGACCCGGTCACCATCCGCACCCACTGCACGATGTCCACTCCGTCGCCGAACTCGCCCACCGGCTTGCGGCCGGTGATCAGCTCCAGCAGGACGACGCCGAAGCTGTACACGTCGCTCTTCTCGTCGACCTTCAGCGTGTAGGCGTACTCTGGGAGGAATAGGAGGAGGGGGTGCGGAAGAATGAAGCCACATGAGATCACATGCCCTCCAAGTCCCCATGATGATCCATTAAAGCGACAAAGCGACGAACGCGTCTATCAAATGTTTCAGAGGATGTACGTTCCGATACAATTGGTGCGTGCGACACAGTGAAAACAAGCCGGAGAATACTTCCGAATTTCCACATGACAAACAGAACCAATCTGGGCAAGTTTGAATAATGCAAGCGACATCGAGCAGCAAACAAAATGTCCGTGAGACCGTGAAAGACCGGAAAAAGATGTGAGTAAAAATGAAAGTAAAGAAAACACAGTGGAATCACTGAAAAGCAGCATAGAAGATACAGAACTGTGCGTCTAAAAACATGGTACAGGATACTTGGTTTGTGACGTAGAGTAAACGTACCAGGAGCAATGTAACCGTAGGAGCCGGCGATGGCGGACATGCACTCGGAGCCGCCGGCGTTGCCGCGGAGGAACTTGGCCAGACCGAAGTCGGCGACGTGAGCCTCGAAGTCGGCGTCGAGGAGGATGTTGTTGGACTTGACGTCGCGGTGCAGAATCGGCGGCGAGCAGTCGTGGTGCAGGTAGCAGAGCCCCTTGGCGGCCTCCACGGCGATCTTGTACCGCGTGGCCCACTGCAGGTGGCCGCCCTTCTTGCCGTGGAGCACCTCGCCGAGGCTGCCGTTCGGCATGTACTCGTACACCAGCAGGTTCGTCTCCCGATTGGCGGCGAACCCGAGCAGCCGCACGATGTGGCGGTGCCGGATGCGCCCCAGCGTCTGTATCTCCGCCGAGAAGCCGTAGTCATCGTGCGCGGCGCCCACGCGCCCGATGGCCGGGAGCCGCTTCACGGCGACCACCGCGCCGCCCGGCATCGCGCCCTTGTACACGATGCCGGACCCGCCCTTGCCGATCACGTTCTCCTCCTTGAGGCAGTCCAGCACGTCGTCCACGGTGAAGTCCAGCCTCTGGAACGCCGTGAGCCGCCACGCGCGCGCCTCGGCGGACCGCTTCATCGACCGCGCCTTCAGCACGGCCCCGCCCGCGAAGACGATGGACAGCGCGAGGAGGCCGAGCAAGAGGAGGAGCTTCGAGGACGACGAGAGCGAGCCGAAGGCCGACGTGGCCACGCCGTGGGATCGGCACGGGGAGAGGAACGCGCCGCAGAGGTCGGCGTTCCCGGCGAAGGAGGTGGCATTGAAGTAGGCGAACTGGCCCGTGGCGGGGACCTCGCCGGAGAGTTTGTTGTACGAGAAGTCCACGGCTGTTAGGCTCTGCATTCCGGCGATGGCAGGCGGGATCTCCCCTTCGAGCTCGTTGTGGGATACGTTGAGGTAGTTCAGGATGCGGAGCCCGGCGAGCTTTGGCGGGATGCGGCCGGAGAACTTGTTGCCGGAGAGGTCCAGGAAGGTGAGCAATCGGCAATCGCCGATCGCCGGAGGCACCTCACTGGAAATCAAGTTCCCGGAGAAGTCAGCCTTAGAAAGCTGCTGCAGCTTACCTATCTCCAGCGGAAGCTCGCCGGACAACCGGTTCCCCGCGAGCAGCAGCTTCTGCAGCCCCACGAGCCCGCCGATACCCAAAGGCACAGGGCCGGAGAGCCGGTTGTTGTACAGACTCAACTCTCCTATCGATGGCGACACCTTAGTCGCGTCGAGCCGGAGCTCGCCGGATAGCAAATTGTCGTGCAGCTCTATCTGCGTGAGGTTCGGCAACGTGAACAGCTTGGCCGGTATCGTCCCGTTGAGATAGTTCTCTCCGAGACGGATCCTCGTCAGGGACGGGCACCCGGCGAGGTCGTCCGGAATGCCACCGAACAGAGAATTACCCAGGGCGATGAACGTCTGCAACTGCTTGCCGGCGCACAGCTCTGTTGGGAGTACGCCCGTGAGCTTGTTCGTGCTGACGTCAACGATCTTCAGCCTGGTCGCCGCCACGCCGAGGTTCGCGGGAATCCCGCCTGTGAAGTTGTTCTCCCACAGCTGCAGCACCTCGAGGCTCGGCAGCTCGCCGATGAACTCCGGAATCTCGCCGGCGAGGCGGTTCCGGAAGAGGTTCAGCAGCGTCAAGTTCTTGAGCGACGCGAAGCTCGCTGGGATCTCCCCGACGAACAGGTTGTTCGAAAGGTCGAGCGATTTCAGCGCAGCCATTGCGCCAATCTCCGTCGGTAGTCGCCCGGACAGTGCGTTGATTTGAAGAAACAGAGTGTCCAGCGACGTCAGTTTGGCCACCTCCTGCGGGATTTCCCCGGAGATCCCGCAGTTCGCCATGTCGAGGCGGACGAGCGCCCGCAGCCTCCCGAACTCCGGCGGTATCCCTCCGGTGAAACTGTTGAAGTAGCCGAGGTACAGCTCCCGCAACGTGGTCAGGTTGCCGAGCTCCGGTGGTATCTCGCCGGTGAGCTCATTGCCGGAGAGGGCGAGGTACCGGATACGGGTCCACTGGCCGTACGACCGCGGGATGCCGCCGGAGAAGAAATTCCCGCCGAGGTGGACGTGGACGAGGCCGGTGAGGTTGGGCAGCGCCGCGGGGAGCGGGCCGGTCAGGTTGTTGTTGTATAGGTCAAGCACGCTCAGGTTCCGGAGCGACGTGATGATCTCGTTCGGGAAGGTGGAGTTGAGGATGTTGTTGGAGAGGTTGAGAGACTGGAGGTGCGGGAGGGCGGCGAGCGCGGCGCCGGGGATTGGCCCTGAGAGGTTGAGTCCGGAGAGGTCGAGGGAGACGACGCGCTTGTCGGCGGCGTCGCAGGACAGGCGCGGCCACGAGCAGAACGGCGTGTTGCGCGTCCAGTGCTTCGAGAGGTAGCCCGAGGCGTCCGTGAGCGCCGCCGAGAGGTTGAGCAGGGCGGCTGCTTCCGGCGAGGAGGACGAGGAGGGGGAGTCAGCGGCGGTGGAGTTAGTCGCGATGGTGAGGACGAGAAGAACGGGGAGAAGGACGCACGCGGCGACTATGGAGGACGCCATGGGCGTGGTGGCGACTGGAGTAGAGTGGGTGCCTGAGCGGGTGAACGCAGGCGGGCAGCGTGGGATATAGAGGTGGTGAAATCAGCTTCTGGCCCTGGGCGTTGTGCTGGAGCCAGCAGTCGTTGAGTTGCCAGAGCGGAATGATCGAAACGAGAAAAATAGATAGGGCGACATTTTTGGACAAAATGCTGTAGTTTCCTGTCGCAGGAGCACACAGAATTAGGAATTATCTACGGAAGGGCTGGTTTTTTTTTAAAAAAGAGAGGGGCTAAGGTGCTTTGAAGGTACTAAAGTACCTCTCTTTTTTTAATTAATCTTAACCATTAATTTTTAAAAATTGATATCGAATTTATTATTTTATACTAAGTTCACTAATTTAAGTATTTTTAACTAAATATGTTTTTATTTTTAAAGATTAGATCTGATCAAACGAACGGCTGTAGTTTACTCTAAACATTGTAATATCTTTTAAAAAAAAAGAACGGCTCTTCTCTTTTCTTTTCCTTACATTATGCCTGTTTATCTTCTTTCTGGCAATGTGAATCATGGATTTTTCATGAGAAAGAGCAGAGGGTACCACTACCAACAGTGGATCATGCTGCTGGAAAGCCTCGAACTCAAAGTTCATGTGATGCCTACACCTGCAAACAAAAGGTTTTGAACATGTTTCGATCACACCTAATGGTACAGTGGCCAAAACGCAAACCCCACGCTGTTGTGGTGCCTCGCGCGACAAAACTTACAGCCAGGACACCACTGAACCTTGTCCGAACTCCGTCCGATGCGATCAAAGACACACTTACCTTCACAGATCCACCGGGTTGCCGGTCGTGGAAGCCCCGCGCCTACCAAACACGTTACACGCGCTACCTTCACAGATCAGCTGGCGCGCTAGCAGCGCTTACGTGGTTAACGGGTGATGACTCGTCCGCTTCACCGTATCCGCGCTGGAAGGCACCGGGGCCCAGGTGTCAGAACAGTAGGTGGAGCATGGAGGGCGTGAGCCTCGCTCGGGTGGGCCTGCCCGGGATTCCCTGCGGAATGCAACACGCACGCATGCTGTCAAACATACTGAACTGTTTTTAAACTGTTCCTGTTGTTAATATACCAAGCTGACATGTGTAGGATAGGAACCTCGAATCCACCATATGTAAGGACTCCGTAGGTAGAACGATCAGCCCAGACAGTCCATCATCATCATACGGGCTCGCACCCGGGACAGACCACGAAACAGCGCGAGCCTGAAGTGCTGGTCAAGCATCCGTAAACCGCGCGCAACAAGCGTCCGAACCACCCTCGGAGACGCCAGGATTCTAGGATCCCTGCTGCGGCACACGACGCCGGCAGGCCCGGGCACAGCAGCAGCGAGCTCCTGAAATCATTCATTCCCCGTCCGCGCGCGGACCGCGGATCGATCGACCGACTGACCGGCCCCGGAGGCGCCATGATGCGGCGGCCATGATTCGGTCCCGAGCCCCGCCGCGAACCCGTCCCCGGACACGACCGCTGGCCCGGCGCCCCCGGCGAGGACGGGAGACGAATGGACGGAATGGTGGATTGGTGGGTGGGTGCGGGAGCCCACTTCCAGGGCAGTGACTCGCACGCGCGCGCCCGAATCCCGCGACGCGCCGGCTTTGGGGAGTGGACTGGGCCCGAGCGGCCCGACGCGCGGCCTTTGCGACGCTGATTAAACAAAGCGGGTAGCCCACCATTAGCCTTCCCGAATCCCGCAGCCTGAGTAAACAATCCCCGAGTGCGTGCGGTCTTTCCGATTGCCATGTTTTGTTTTCGCTCCCCAACAAACGACGTTCGAGGATTCTAAAACACAAAAAAAAAAACCGCTGTTCAAGCTGGCGGCTTGCTTGGGCGGCCTCGACCCCCGTCTACGGAGCAAACTGACAGAGAGTATCGCAGCGGCTGCTGCCGATTGCGTATTCCGAATTTCTTCTGATCGCGGATACCCGGGGATCACGAGTATAATACTAACAACAACAATAATCTGATGAGCGTTGTGATGAGGTTGCCTCGTGCGGACTGCGACGACCATCCGCGGTCCCGGTGAAGCAGCAGCTTCGTCGTTCCTTGTTTCCCGCCTTGTCGTTGCGTTGGAGCAGGGCCGACACAGCCAGGATATCATAACGGGAGCGTCTGGCTGTATTATGCTCGGGGTACCTGGTGCGAGTAGTATAGTAGCAGTAGTGGCTGCTAGCAGCCTAGCAGTAGCAGGCACATCGCCGCTTGGGCTAATACTATTGGTTTGCGAGTTGATCAACCATGATCAGTTTCTCTCGTGATCCAGGATCCAGCCATCCTCTACTACTCCTATCGATGATCAAAGTCTAAACGACAATTAAATGATCTGCACCCTGCACCTTAATTGCCACCGTGACACTCTAGGCCGCTCTTTGATCAGCGGCGTCGACCTCGTTCGTCAGTGTCAACGCGACTTCCCTTAATACCGCCGCACCACTGTGGCCGCGCACCATCCCCAGGTCACCACTGCCACGATCTCGAGCGTCTTCCTCCTTGTCTCCCGGGGAGCCTTGGACGCTTCTCGCGGTCCGGCACGCAGAGGCCGACGTCCCCGACCCCGAAACCGCCCGAGATCACCAGGGGATCAACGACGGATCGATTTGAGAAAGTCCGGGTCGCTGATCCAGAGAAGAGCGCGGAGTCAAAACTCAACGCGTCTTAATTCGGGTCAATGTCTCGTGTTCTTGTCACTTTACTCGGTTGAGCTCGCGCATCGTCGCGTCGACCGTGCAGCGCGTTCATTAATCTGGCGATCTTGGTTTGAGGCAGAGTTAATTCCTTGGTCCGTGCCCCGAGATCAACTCAGGGTGCCCTGGGGCCTCGTGACCGTGCTGTTCTTGTTGGACCACCACCAAAGAAATGCTGATACTACTAGAGGAGTAGTTAATCTGTCAAAGAGATTAGGAAAAACAAATTTGAGTTCGTAGATAAGAGTTGGGAAGCGCGCCAGAAGAGGAAGAGCGTTTTGGTCACCGGTTCCCCGGGCGCTGTTTGTGGTGATGGAAGACGAGAGCTGTAGGCGACTTCGTATACACAGAGCTACAAGAGTCAGCCGCTAAATCTAAGCCATCCGGTCCATCTTGATCCACCAAACAATCTTCAACATTTTGAAATACAAATCGATTCAACATTCTTATAAATCTGCTTAAGCTTTAAAATTATACATTCAGTTCGTTAAAAATATTAACACGGTGCATCTAAAATGTTGGTGAGGGAGGGTGCGCTGGTGTAGGAGTGCCGGAGCGGAGGCAGTCGCAGCCCAGCACGGAGTCCTGCACGATTTGATGCTGCGAGCCGGCCCAACAAAACTAGTAGCCCTGCCGGAGATTGGGCCGGCTTCCTTGCTTGTGGCCTTAAACACGAGGTGGTCGGAACCCAGATGGCATACCATTCCATTTGTCTGACACAGTTAGGTTTTTGCTGCCAGTGGCTGACATTTATTCATGAAGCACTATCCAAAAGTCCAATTGAAAATTCACAATTCCTTAAGAGCTCAGCTGGTCGATCCACCCGCGGGTCAGAACAGGCTGCATTCCAGGCTGTTCCGGGGAAGGTCTTGTTCGGCAGTAGGGGGAACGATTCCGGGTGTGCTTATTTCTGGCCTTGATTTTACTTCTATCTCATGCTTAGTTTTGATGTATGGTATAAAATAATATGAAATTAACTTACAATATTATGGTGAGGTTAGGATTCGGTTTGATTCCAAAACTTTTGTGGTGCGGTTTGCTTCCTAGTTGAATAGGAGACAAATGTTAGATTTAAATCCGGATTTAATCCACAAGTTGCACAGATAAATTACCACACACACTCTCTGTTTTTAAATTGATGTCGCCGTTGTCTTTTAATTTTAACTTTGACATTTCGTTTTATTCAAAAGATTTTTATAAAAAAGTATATATTTTGTCATAATTTGATTAATCATTAGAATTATTTGAACCAGACATATTTGAACTAATTTTTTGAATAAAATAAAAAGTCAAAGTTAAAATTAAAAATCAACGACGACATCAATTTAAAAACGGAGTAAGTAGTTTGAATGAGAATAAAATTCACTAGACATAGAACTAATCTCATTGGAACGAAAACCAATGTAACCGAACAAGGCCGAAACGAACAAGGCCTATGTGAGTCCTCTTAGGGCCGTTGCCAGGTCGCTTATGAGCTCAGCTGTCGTCGAAAACCCTTGTCCGATCTTCAAGGAAACAGAAACTGGTAAACTTCTGAACGTTCAAAAGTCAAAACTGAGGATAGAAGCATAATACCTAGCTGGTAAAAAATATAAATACAGAAGTTCAATCGAGGACGAGAAGCCTTGCCTTTGCAGTGATGGTGATGCTCAGGCACGAATCCGTGAACGGAAGGACGCTGGTGCTTAGGATGGACAGGCCGTGGTTCTCGACCTCCGAGAAGACCATGACCAACACTCCTCTCCCCTCCTTGCAGCAGATTTTCACCAGGACCGTGTCGCCATGGATGCTAGCCTCGACGGTCGGGACGTACCCGCTTATAGCTCCGGCGGAGGCGCTAGCGTTGGGCCACGAGGCGTCGACGTTGTCACTTGATATGCGACACTTGCCCTCGAAGACGGTGGGATCAGATGCTCCAGTCGCGCTTTGCTCTTCTAGTGTTCGAACCTTCTCCTCCAGCTGCTTCACGTACTCTATGGTGCTCCCTAGGATTGATATCTTGTCTGTCTGAAAAATGGCAGAGGTTCAGTATTATTGGTCGGAGGTAGCATTGTAATCGACGATCTCACAGTTTATGGTACGAAATCCTGGTTGCGTAATCCGCGTGGGTTCAGGCGTTCAGCATCACCATACCTTGGTGAGGTCAGGGACGAGGGTGGCAAGCGCCACGAACTGCTGCTGCATCTTCTCGCGCCTCCTGCGCTCGGCGACGACGTGCTCCTGCGTGTTCAGGTGCGTTCGGTTCCGCCTCTCCGGCACCTGCTGCACCGCTTCAGTGCCGTCCGTCCAGTCTCCTGCCGAGAAGCTGAGTGTTCGTGTCTGCTGCCCGCCGAAGGAGAGGATGTTCGACGTCGATGAAGACGGCTGCCCTACCTCGTTCTTGACCGCCACCCCCCGGAAAGGCGGGGTGGGCAATGCGTGGCCGGGGCCGAAGCTCGGGAAAGCAGAGCTTTGAGAATGAGGAGATGGGTGGTAAGGGTTAGGCGGTGCCATTGCTTGTGGCGATGTGTAGTACCGCTGCTGCTCGGGGGGAGGATGGGCGAGCATCCCGGGCTGCTCTTCGTGCTGGTACATGCGTTCTAACTCGTCCTCCAGTTCCTGACGTCCATGGCCACCATCGCAAGAACTAATTAGATGACATGAAAGCGTACTTCAGCCGAGTTTTCAGAGCTCCAGTGGAAGGTTAGGGACGAAGACCAAACGAACTAGTACATTCTTACCTGATGGTGCGGGTGCCATTGGTGTGAATCCATTAACTCAGTCCCGTATCAAAATCGCTAAAGAACAAGACAAGGTCAGTAAACATGCAAAGAGTCACGAGATTAAGCCATGACAAACAGCCGAAAACATACCTTGTAATTTTGCCACCTGTTCTCTCCGGTCGTCTACTTCCAGACTTCTTGCCGTGTGCTTATATAAATACAGGCCCAGTGCTAGTGGCATGAACCTACGGCCATTGCAGTTCCTGACAAGGGTTTTCACTTGTCCCGGCAGCTGGCCAACAAGTAATGTGAGCAAAGAGCTACTAGCAGCAATCAAATATCTTCACGATTTGATGATTGGATCAGCACACGCGTTGGCGTCTTGGTCTCTGCTCGTGCTGACAATTGACATCACCGCTACGATCCGGAAGATCGCTAAAATCATATCTTCTTTTTGCTCAAAATTTTGTGATCTCTGCAAAAAATTTAAACAATTTATCAAGCATATCTCAACAAAGCATGTGTGAAGATTCAGTAGGTTGGACGGCAGTGACACTGTTTGTACTTTCTTCCAAAAGTGCGATAGTAGTTCAGCTTTGCTGAACCAATCATAAGCCCACAGTAGGTAGCTACGATGGTGACGGTTTCGTAAGGATGTGCATACAGCTACTGCTGGGGCGGGTAGCAGATCAGAATGCTCCATTTTATATTTTTTGTCAACTTTAGTTTAAACAAGAAAATTAGCAAGTATTTTTAAAGAGGTCCGTGTGATACATGCGTCGAATTTTGTTAGATAAACCTGCAAACTTTATATACGGATGCAAATCCCGAGAAAGGGGATTCAAATCAGAGTATACATATGAGACAGTCTTGCTCCTTAGCCTGAACCCGGAAAAAGCACAAGAATCTGAAGAAAATCTGTACGTACGAAAAGTACAAGAAAATGAAGACAAAAAAGACGCCACCGTTGTGTCCTAGCCCTGTCAATCATGTTAGGATAAAGTCTAATTTACTCTCCTCAAATATAGAAAGTCTAAATAACTCGTAAACTATGATTTTACCCCGTCAAAACATGATTTTAAGTCAATTTACCATCTTATAAAATTTATCTTTTTTAATTCTCTATACACAAGCATAATTTTAAGATAAAATTTTATGAGATGATAAAACATATCATAACGCATATTAAAAAAATATGTCTTGAATTTTTTACCGTTATTTTGCATATTGTTTTGTATTCCAAAGATTAATTTACTATTAAATGTCTTTTCCAATAAAAATAATGATTAAAAATTTATAATTATTTTTGTAAAATGCGTGATGATGTGTTTTATCATCTTGTAAAGTTTGATTTTAAGATTGTGTTTGTGTATTGAGAGAAAAAAACAAATTTTATGAGAGGGTAAATTGATAAAAAAAAAAAAGTTTTGACGGGGTGAAATAAAACAAAACATAGTTTAGGAGGTTATTTTGACTTTGACTAGAGAGGAGTAAATTGGACTTTATCCATCAGGTTATGCTACTATGGTTAATTAAAATGTCATGTTATCGCATTATTTTAGGTCCAAACTTTGAGAAATATATATGGGTGTGTGCACATGCATGACACATTCAAAAGCCAACAAATCTGACCAAGGAGCTATACATCTTTGAAGGTGGGAGCAGAAAATAAATTTTGCAAGACAACTCGAACTAATCATGGAAACTAATTTGTCTTCGCTGTTGCCATGTAGTTCTACTAGCGTATTTTTCACAAAGGATGTATTTTTTCATTCAGATGTCGTTGAATTACAGGCACGTGGAACATTTAGCTTCTGGACAGAAATTTTGGCTCGATTTACCGGCTTCCTGTACCTGTATCCGTAGTCTGTAAACTGCTCACTATCCAATGTCACATGGGTTCTAATCACTAATTAGTCAGTTGACTACTTGTGTGTTGTCGTGGCTAACTAATCTTTGTAGGGGTTTGTTCATGTTGGAGAGTCATGGTTGATCAACTTGAGTTAGCTGCAGGATGGATTATCCTGTACATGGGATCAGCAGGAGATGCCTCTGTTTGCAACCATCTACCATCCTTACGTGCAACTTGCTCTAGTGGAACATATGTGCGTCGTGGCAAGTAGAACAACTTGGTCAGTTGGTCAATGATACCTTGTTGTTCCTCTGTTCAAGTGGGTACTTGTCATGTGAAAACTGTAGCGACAATAATTAATCAAAACTAACTCGTTCTCTACCATTCAAGCTTATGGAAGAGAGAAGGTTTCGGATGAGAACCCAATCTGTCTCTCTGAAGAAGTAGAGCTAATAAGCCGAAAGCTTCTGACGAGGAGGCAGATCTAAAAAGTTTTCTCCATGGGCACTGAGCAGAGCAGACGGGTGGACCGATCCGATAACACAGGACTACAGGAGCAGCAGCAACAGCACCGGTGACGCGGGCGACGCAGCCCCAAATCTGCGACGTGTGCAACACCCAACGCGCCGGCCCTTTTCTGCTCCTCGGCCGTGTCCGATCCACAGCCTCCTCCTTTGACCCGCATTGGTCGAAGTGCGAGGGTTGGGCTTCCCTCCCAACTGGTGATGGGCTTTAATTGGAGGTGATGGGCCTCCCTCCCATCCCTGCAGGAAACAGCAGCGAATTACCCAATGCATTACACCGGGCGCCTTGACGTCACTGCACTCATCAGACACACCACGCCCTTCATCAGTCGCCGGTGATGGGAGAAGAGCAGACGCGAGTCGCATCGTGCAACGCAACGCAGTGCAACGGAACCGGTCGGTTACGTGCGTCAAAAAGAAAGATCCGGCAGACGAAGTAAGACGACTGACCGACGGACCGGTCGCGCGAGACCTTCCGGCCGTACGTTCACATCGTGTTCGCTCGAATTCAACGAAACATGGCCCGTGCCGTGCGTGCGTCACGGAGAGATAGCACTCGCGCGAGCCCCGAACGGGAAAGTGTGGTGGCGGTGGTGGTGCCGGTCGGTGGCGTGCACGATCTACCCGAGCGGCGAGCGCACCTGACGCGACCGCGAGACGCGACGAGGAGGAATGTTCTCTTCGCCGGCTCGGGGATCCGCGCGCGAGCTCTCGTATGTTCACACACCGTGTCGCGGGCCTCGCGGCTGGCTTTTGGGCATTCCGATCGACCTGCCTCCCTCCCACAGGCTTGATCGTGATCCCGCACGCGCGCGCGCCTGGGACGTCGACGACGAGAAGCTGGTGGATCGGTCAACATGATCGGAGTTGGGGTAGGTTGCGTTGCGTTGCGTCGCTTGCCCGGGATCGCAGGCAGATGCGGCGTGCGCTGCCACGGCACCCGTGTGCGGCCCGCGCTGTTGCCGCTGTCTCCAAGCCGCCTCTCCGTCCTGCTGCACTGGGCGTCCCAGCCAGCCCCCCCCCCCCCCCCCCCCCCCCCCCCCCCCCCCCCTGCGGGGACAGATAAGCCACGTGTGTTTGACTAGTTCGGAACATGCCCGGTCGTCGACATCTCTTACAGTATGTCAGTTTCACTGCATATACGGTCCGAGATATTGTCTGCTACCGCTGAATGGTACGAGTGGCACGGGCCAACTTCGAGAGACCGAGACGTAACGCATACACACATCAGGTACGTAGCCCCAGATCTAACGAATCGTACCCATCGAAGCACACCGCCTCGCTTTGTCCAAGTCACACACTGAAACACCAAACGATCACGTGGCGCCAACGGTCACTACTTTTAGCATCTTCAGATCGATGGTCGAAGTCCAAGGGGTTATCTGAACCTTGACCCAGGCGCCAGCCATCGATCGCTGCCATGCGACGCAACCCTGTCCGCCCCGAATTGCGCCACTGTCGGCCGGCCGACACCGACGCCGACGCGCGCCCACCCGAGCACCCAGTGTCAGCGACGACGTGGTCCGGTGATCCATCTCGTCGGAAAGCAAGGCATACAAGCTCGTTAGTGGGCTAGTCCACGGCTGGAGTTTGAATGAGATGGCCACGACGTACGCACTATTGGCACACCACTGCAAGGAGAGGATCGATCGGAGATCCTTTTCTCCGCGATCTGAGTCTGGCTTGCGGGACTCCGTCACTCCCGAGACCAGTGGCGATCGTGCTTGCGACCGTGTGTGCCTTTTCGCGTTTGATTTTGACCAACTTCTTGCCGGAACTGGACACGAAGCTGAGCGCGCGTGGTGCAGCGGCTGTGCACATGTGGAGAGGATATGCTCTCCGTGATGGAGTTGGATTGTTGGAATATGAGCATCAGTGTCTGGAAAAATATCGCCTCCGGGTAGCTAGCTAGTCAAATACCTCGTGCTGTACCTGTCCTGGTATACTGATTTCAGGCGCTTCCGAATGCTGCTCGGTCTTTGTTTCTTCTTGTTTTTATTCTGCGAGTGCTAATATATTGACCGTGTACTCCTCCATACTAAAAATGATGTCGTTTCGACAAAAAAAAAAATGAACTATGGTCAGTGCAAATCGGATGTCATAAACGACATCAATTACCGAACAGGAGTACTGCTAATACGGGTGGATCTGACTCGGACCCAACTTTGATCTACCCAGCTGAAAACTGGAATGATGAACACAAAGGTTAATTAAAAAACTAGAAAAGATTCTTTTCATCATAGATAGGGGCAGAGCTTTATATCGATTAAAAAGGCAGTCTCATCAATCGATTGCAACGTGCAGGCGATGGCGATCGAGCTTATTAAGTAAACTCCTAGTGCTAGTACTAGTAGCTAAACTGCTCATAACCTTTAGCTGACTGGTGTCGGGACTTGAACCGAACTCTGGTTCATGCATGGCTCCTGTCGTGGTGATCCGGACTGTACACATGTTGTCGCTAGGATATATCCCTTTCCAGTTCCACCACATGACGGCGAAGATATGTTATCAAGGGGGCGATGATCGGTGAAGAATAGTGTAAAGATCAATTATGCACACGCCTTTTACCTGAGTCTTTTTTTTCTGCACGCAGAGATATATAAAATGGAGAGATGCAGAGATATATAAAAAGTAGAATGTTATGGTGCTTGAGATACCGGTGGTATCTCCGTCTCTTTAATTAATTTTAGACACAAATTTTTAAAAATCGATACTGAGACCACTATTTTTGGTATTGGATTCATTATTTTAATACCTTTAATTAAATATTTTTTATTTTTAACCATTAAATCTGATCAAATGAATGAATGGTTGTAAGTTAGTTTCAATCATTGTAACACCTCTCTATAAAAAGAGATGATAAAAAGCAAAATATTCAGGCCAAAAAACTGTGCATGTTTCGAGTGAGACTGCGTTAGACCTAAGCAAGGTCCTACAACCAAACGAGACACAACTCCACGCACCTTTTTCAGTTTTGGAACACGGCACTTCCCGTTTAGGACAAACCGACCGACCGAAAGCATGTCGATGATGAACACACGCACGAGGTTAAACAAAGCGAGCACGGATCTATGGCAGCCGGAGACCTGTGTAGATGATAATAGACCCTACCATCTAGAGCTCATCGACGCCCTATACACGTGTTGCCAAAAACGGCAAAGAACGGCGCCATAAACGGCTACTATTCCCAGACAAGTTTCTGTTGATCGGTCTGCTTCGAGCCGGCTATGTATCTTTCTGGCCGGCCGGGCTTACGAACTCCAAAGCGATCAAAAGGTAAGGACCTCAGGGCTATGGCTAAGCTGCAAGCAAACTCGCAGCCGTCCCTTTGCTCCTTTGTGCCACTCCTAGTTCTTTGCTGCAACGACAATTAAATCGGATATTTTTCTTCCAACTATTTTCGGCGCAGCAGGTCTCTAGCTTTTGTCAACGCCTGCTGGAGAAGAAGCTTGGCTACGCACCAGCATCTACACGCATGTACGCTGGCGTACCCAGCGGGTGGGCTAGGTACACCACTGCGCATGTATCCATCCATGCATCGATCGAACTTTAGTTTTCTTTTGAAACCTCTTGCTGCTTCAACAATGATCGACACTTGTAGACATAGTGGGTTGTTGGATGTGCTTTTTTGCCACGAGTCGAGGCGGCCAAGTAGTTTAGGTAGCCCGTCATCAAAGTTACAAACGTTCTTCCTATATAGTGAGCCAATAATGCTGATAAGAATATCCAACAAAGTTTCAGTGGTTGCATTGTTGGAGGTTTATCTTGTGCACGGGAAACACAACGTGTCAAGTGTGTCGCACGAGGGCCCCAAGCATCTAGGAGACAGAAATGTGAGGCTATTCCCGTGACTTGACGCATGGATGGACTAATATAATGCTAGTGGTTCGAAACTTTCAGTGTGGTCTTTGTAAGAGCCACGCAAGCATGGATGCATGAACTGTGCTTGTTGACGTAGGCTTAATTAGGGGACTCTTTTCGCAGGTAGCATAGGGTTAGAAGATTTTACACTAGCTTTTACAGTGGCCAGTGGCCAGCACCAGCTTTGAAAGGCCTTAAGCTGGAGAGTAAGAAATGCATATGGCCTATAGCTTGATCGAGTGACGTACACTGTCTACTACGTGCACAGCTGGCTTCCTGTTTAGATGGGTGATACGCAATTTTTTTTTCTTTTTCTTTGGAGCTAATAAACGGTACAAAAAAATTTACTGTGTGCATGGCAAAAATGAACGTGCATGCATGGGCAGACAGGGGTTCTACTTGGTAGTCGATTGTTAGTTGGGTGGGCGTGCAAAGTTTGAACTTGTAAACTCTACCTTTTCCTAGCCTCGTGGAAGAAAGTTGTGGCCATGATTAGAGTAGAACACTCAAGTATAAAGAAGGCCATCTGGTAAATGCGGCCTTCTCGCCACTGTGGCTTTGTCGGTAAGCTTATGAACGAAGAACATTAAACTCTATAGGAGTAATGCGTAGCTATATTTATCATCTTCATGAGAACAAAACCAAAATCCTTTCAAACTCCAGTGGAACATTGACCATCTTTGTTTACAGTAAGAATTGGAGTATATGAATTGATGACTCTAGCTATTTCACGATCTCCCACCCCCTCCTTCTTCTTCCTTTTTTTCTTTGGTGGGGTGGTTGAAGATAAGGAGCAATCAATAGCCGGCCTAGGTCTCGATGACATGACACTTGGTTTTAGAAGCAAAGTTGTGTAAAAATAGGAAACAAACTATATACCCCCCGGGCTCTTATAGATTGTTGATGCCGGTCGGTATGTATAAATTTGTATTAGCCAGCGTCTAAATTTAAAAGCGGAGGAAAAACTTAGTAATTAAGATTTTTACTGATTTATACTTCTCAGCAGTGGTCTATGGACAGATATTTGGTTGTTCATACCCTTTTCTCTGCTTTTACCTTTTTGTGATCATTATATCTTGAATCATCAGGTCCACGCACTATTCTTTTGAACAATTTGTAATTTTTTCTTGTGGATCCACCTTTTGTCCCGACAAGAATTCTTGAATCCCACCAATGGCAGCCCATGCATCGGTTTTACATATCTAGCTAGTTTATTTTTAAGGCAGCCCAAATATAGGGGGTCACTTTATTGCTGGTGCAGCATGACACGTGGCTCTATGTTTGTCGTCCATCACATTATCTCCATACTATTTAATGCCGTCTTTAGTAAAGTTCACATGTAAGAATATAATTAGGGTGTACGTTTTTTCCCGTTTGCGCGAAGTTGGTGATCGTGATGATGATGAAACTTTTTATCACTTCTATGATGATTGGTTATTTTGTCCATCTTTTCTGCCACATCTTTGAACTGTTGCTCAACCGAGCAACTCCCTTTCTTAAATAAATTGGAGCTATGCAAGGATATTGATGAAAACTAAAGTAAGTGCCCGAAACCTTGTACCAAGTTCTCGTAGTAGGTGATTATGAAGATGTGGTGTAGTGCCACATCAGTAAGACTAAACTAACAACTTTTGTGTAATTGTGTAATAACTTTAATTTTCATAATTCTTTTGTTTCCTTAGTCCTTGTACCACACATGAATGTAATCAATTTCTCATTTATTAGAGCTTGTTTAGTCTTTAGTGCTTCACCTAAACGTTGAATGAAAATTTATTGAAGTGCTATAAAAAAGGATTAGCAATATTAAAAGTGTAATTAAATTAATCACATGTATATATTATTATCACTCTATATATATACAGGGGTTGCGTGGTATGTGCAGCTAATTCATATAAATCATGCAAAAAATACTTGCCCTGTTTTTTTTTAAAAGGAAGCATTTCCTTGATTCCGTATCTGTTACTTCACAGTCCCCCTAGGCCCTTGAAATTTTCATCAGGTGATTTCATTCTGCTAATAATTGGCCTAGCCAGATTATATTTATTTATGTAAAAATTTAATTATAGACAATCTACATAACGCATGAAAACTGTCGCCATGGTACAAAAAGTGCCCCTCATCATTAGCCTAGCTAATGCCTGATAATAACGCACATAATTATAAGTACTCATTAGCATACTATAGCTGATATATAATTTATAAAGTATGGATCATGTATATCTAGTAGTGCGCTAACTCAACGGGTACTGGCCGGCAGGACACAGCAGTAGTGATGCACAACCGCTCCTAAGTCCTAACTAACGATGCCATTATGCAGGAATGGAAGGCAGAATTGAATCCATCCATGAGGTCGTTGTTAAGATATATACTCAAGCACATGATGCGCATATATCCCTTTGTATCTGCTCCGGCATGCGTTATCTAGTTGCAAGCTAAAAGATAGCTAGTCGTTTATCCTCTTGCCGTTCAATTTTGACTTCCCATGCATGCTTTCTATCTGTACCATCCGTTTGCACACTGCTTGTAGTGATCTAGTGGCCTTGATGACGATGCAACGCATCCATCTGGGTAAACTTCAGCTTATATTTAAATTAAACAGTTTTATCATCGAAATTCTGTTCCCACGTAAGTGGTCTTTATACAGAATATTTGCTGGTTCAATTTCTGGCATCTCATATTATCTTCGGCGCCTTTTTTGTCTTCACAGTTGATACAATCAAGATCAGGATTGGAAGAGCGACGCGAGTCACGCCACACGGTCGTCGTTTGTTCATTCATCACTTTCACTGCTAGACTAGCACTAGCTAGGCTCTCGACGGATTATTTGTGCACGGAATCCGATCCATGTAGAGTGACCACACGTACTGTTACGAGTTGAGTGATGCAATGCATAACGCAGACTGTTAGGTAATGGCTACTGTGTAGCAGACTATTTATCTCGTTCCCTTTCTCGCCGCCACTCGCTGGTAACCCTGCAAGTCGCCATCGACGTCTACTTGGTAGGAGTTTGACAGCTCTAGGCCAATACCGTCCAATCGTGAAATTATCTGGTGCGACGTAGGCCTGCATTCTTCAGCAAGAATGGCATCTGAAAAGAGAGAGAGAAGACGCATGATCCGCTCATCACTTCGTTCGGTATGCCGATGTCCATGGATGCTCAAATATTTATGTATTCGTTTATTCTTGTGACGTCGGGAGAATCTCTTACACCAGCATAATTCCGTGGAATACGTAACTACATATATAAACAAGTTCTTACTTAGCAAAGTGGAAATACGTGGAGAGAATATATTATTTCTGTCGAGCCCTTAATTAATTATTTGCATTTGAGTGGGGGCGCAGAGTGTCAACTTGATGAGAGGAGAAAGTAGTGGCGGTCTATCTCTGACAAAGAAGATATTATTATTTTATGCTTTTCCATCCTTTGCCTCCTTTTCTGAGACAGAAAGCTTTTGCAAATTTGCGTGGTGGGAGTCAAGATAGATTCTCTATTTTTATTCCGTGGCAGAAATATTCCCTGCTCGCAGGCCGCGCATACCAAAAAAAAATGATCATGGAGATTAGTAATTTCTTTGCCTGATGCCTTCCAGACGTGCTTTGCATCTGATGCTAAAGTCTACGAGGACGAGTCGATCAGAATTACCTTCCCGTAAGAGAGCCGCGCCGCACAGCTGACCGTCACTTCGCCGGCAGCGATTCCCTGACGCGGATGGTGAGAAGCTAGCTAGGGGGATGGTTACAGTCCCGGCACATCATGCCGGTGACCCGGCTCCGTCAAGGCATGGCCGCATGGCCGGGGTCCGGCCGCGTCGTCCCGGGCAGCGAGGCAGATTCCCATGCCGACCGGCAGCTGGGATCACGTCTTGGACACGCCATATCCGATCGGTTTTCTTCCAGTCGTGGGCAAGCAATTGAAGAGGCAGATGATCGTGGCTTTCTGCGTGTCGGACGCCTTTGATCTAGTTAACCTTAATGGTCAACCGTGACTGTCCATGCGTTGACATGTAGATCTAATCCGGCTCCGGCGTCAGCGAGCACCCGATCAGTTTGCTGGTTAACCAGGCTGTAGCCAACCAACACTGATCGTCTGCTCGACACAGAAATGTTTCTTTGATTTCCTTTTCAGATGTGCCCATACATCTGTTAGGGTTCGTCTTGTGGTATGCGCGAGTGCGCGATCTTAGCTCGAGAGAGTGCGTGGAGTAGTCCTAAACAAAACAAAACTCTTGTGTGGTGGTCTATGTTGATAGTGCGCCCAGAGTTGTTGGTAATGGCGAGCCAGCCAGCAAGGTGATAACCAAACCAAAAGAGCGGAAGCAAAGTGGACGGACGATGAAGGTACTTTTCTCATCACCTCGTAACACAGTGTTACGTTCCTTGTGTTTCCCGGGTTTCCACCACTGATCAACCTGGACGCCGGCCGGCCACGCAGATGCATATATGCCGGATATATATGAGAAATAAATGCTCTACTTACAAACAGATTTTATAAACTGCTTACAAACTATTCTTGAGCAGTGGACTCAACACATACAAAACAGTAGTGTGCTCCGGCGCCGGCAGGATCAGGTGTTCATTCAGATCGCCCTATGCTCCCTGCCATATGCAGCAGCTAGGGCGATTCGATCTGTCGTCTGCTGCCACCTCCGCTGGTTACCATGCACTGACCTGGCCGGTTACATACTAAAATCCGGGTGCGCTCGAGGAGCAGTGATTGTTTTGGTTTTCCTTTTCGCAAAAGCTTGCGAGAGGCAATAACTTTGCTGCTTAAGAAAAAGAGGAATGGGTCGATTTGGATTGTTTGGTGACACCCAGAGAGAGAGAGAGAGGGTTAAACTTTCAGGGAACCACCAGCTCAATATATATTTATGTCGAAAATGGGAAAAATTCTGGATAAACCATGAGCAAGAACCTTTTTTCTATGAATGGTTCTGGCTCGATTCCAACTCTAAAAAATCTGATTTGGAGTAAGTAGTAATGTGCTAGATTGTGCCAGACAGATTCTTTGGTTTCTACCTAAAGTCACTTTTCATTATTTCCGGATATGTCTACAGGTTATCAGTTCATGCTAGCTAAGAGGATTCGTTTTACGCTTTGACTTGCGCAACATCTGACACCTGTATTCATGGTGAACACTGAAAAAATGTATTTCAGCAGCATCCTTTTTTTTTTTTTTTGAGAACACAGGAGGGCAACTGCCCTAAGCAGCATTCTTTTTAACCCCCATATAGTACAAAACAAAAAAAAAACACAGGAAAAACAGCATTTTGGTGCCCTTTGCAAAATAGCAAAATACCAGGCCACGGGAAGCTAAGCTTTTCCCTAGTGCTCGTCCATATCAGACCATTCGTTTGCATGCCACTTTAGCATAAAGCTAGCTAGCACACCTAGGAGGTGAGGAGGACACGAGCTCAATATTTGAAAGAGTGGCACAAATGGGGCACCCATTGGCCCCTCTCCAAGGTAACCACTTGGGGGAACAGCGCTACAAATCATCATGGACTGAAGGGAACAACAGTGTACACTCAAATTGCACATCTGCACGTGTGAACTTGTCGAATTACCATTACAAATGAATTGATAAGAGAGGAGAGAGTACACGGACGCAGCCATATTTTTCTAACCGTTTTTTTTTAGATAATGGTGCTAACCGGGTTAAGGATAGAAATGAAGTCATATATGTAATGGCCAATATATCTTCGAATCTTTTCTCTAAAATACTAGTACGACTCTGCCACAAAACAAAACCTCACCCCCAGTAATAAAAAAGAAAGAAGATGGAATGGAGATGCATGGATCGAAGTCAATAGCAAGATTAATGGATTAATGAACCAATCACGCAGCCTAGACATGACCGCATCCGCGGTCGTCGTGCTCCCCGTCCTCCACACCGATGAGCGGGGCCCTCTCCGACTCGTCCATCCTCTGCTCCTTGCCCTCTGTCGCCGTCATACCAGCACCGCCACTGTTGTTACACTTGCTGCCGCCATGATTCTCCCTTGCCAAGTCGGAGGTGCTGGCGGTGGTGGTAGTGGTCATGAGACCTTCCTCCAGCTTCTCTAGCTCGTTGGCGTCGCCACAGCTCTCGCTGATTGGCACGTAACCGTTGTTGCTCTTGAACCCGGCATTGCTGTTACCAGTGGTGACGTCACTAGCTGAGGTGGTGCTGTTGTTGCATTCGGTATGGTTATTGTTGGTGCCGCTTTTGGTCAGCTCCCTGGCGCGTGCGACTTCGACGTCCCAGTCCGTGGCGGCCACGGCGCGCGCCATCCAGATGGCGCAGGAGACCTGCGCCGCGAGGAGGCCGAGCCACATGCCGGCGAAGCCGAGGCCGGCACCGAAGGCCAGAGCCACCCCCACCGGCATGCCTACCAGATAGAAGGAGGCCAGGTTGATGCGCGCGCCGCTGGCGGGGCGGGCGCTGCCGCGGAGGACGCCGCAGCCGGCCGTCTGCGGGCAGTTTCCGAGCTCGCAGAGCCCCGCAATGGGGAGTGCCACGGCCGTGAGGCGGAGGATGTCCGCGTCCGACGTGAACATGCGACCCCAGTGGTTGCGGACGGACACCATGAAGGTGGAGGCCGCCAGGCCGACGACGAGTCCGATGGAGAGCGAGGTGCCGGCGGCGCGGCGCGCTCCCGCGGGGCGGCCCGCGCCAAGCTGGTGGCTGACGCGCGTGGACGCGCCCTGGCCGAGCGAGGACGGGAACACGTAGACGAGCGACGTGGCCTGGATGAGGATGCCCATCGACGCCACGGTGGCCCGCGGGTTGGCCAGGAGTCCCGACAGCACGATCATGAGCTCGTACCACCACCACTCGAGGCAGACCGCGGTGGCGGTGGGGATGGAGAGGCGCAGCAGCGCCGGCCAGCCGCGGAGGCAGTCGGAGGTGGGCCCGACCCAGGAGTCCCTGTGTGCGCCCGAGATGGCGAGGAAGCAGAGCAGCGCGAGGAGCAGGTTGAGGTCGGTGAGCGCGACGGCGAGCGCGACCCCGGAGACGCCCATGTCCAGGCGCTCCACGAGGACGTAGTTGATCGGCCCGTGCAGCAGCACGGAGAAGAGCGAGCACACCGTGATGGGCATCATCAGGTTCTGCGACCGCAGGTACACGCGCAGCGGGTGCAGAACCGCCAGCACCGCCAGGTCGGCCGCCGCGTACCGCGCGAACGTCTGCGCCGCGTCGGCGACGCCCGCGTCCTGGCCCAGCAGCCTCAGTATGCACCCCGTGGAGGTGACCCACAGGAGGGAGATGGGCAGCGCCACGGCCAGGAGCAGCAGCACCGTGCGGTGGAGCGCGAGCGCCAGCAGCTTGCCGCGGCGCGCGCCGAAGGCCTGCCCGCAGATGGGCTCCATGCCGAGCGCGAGCCCCGAGAGCACGGAGTAGCCGGTGATGTTGGCGAAGCCCAGCGCCAGCGACCCGCCGGCGAGCGCCAGCTCACCCAGCCGGCCCAGGAACAGCATGGAGATGAGCGCCCGCGAGTACATCACGAGCCCTGTCACCGCCATCGGCACCGACACCCGGCCGATCGCCCGCGCCTCGCCCGCCACCTGCAGGTACCGTTCGGAAACACATGGAGGTCAAACACATGTAAGCTGCCCCGTAAGCAGAGCACGTACAACGTACCGCGTTCCAAGCTGCCATTTTCCAACAGCTCGTGCTTAATTCCCTTTTTCTTTCCGGTGACTATTACCGTGGCATGCTGGCCAATAGTATAAACTACTGCCAGTCCGACTTCCGTAGACATAAAACAATTAGCTAAGTAGGTGCTGACTACCCGCACACTATAGCTGTGCTGTGCGTGCTAACACCTACGTCGTGCCACTTAACTTCGTTCCCAGAAGCAAGTAGGAGAGAATGTGCAGTGCAGTTCACACCCACGTGCGCGACCGCCGGCCTCACGTACGTACCTTGGAGAGCTGCAGCGCACGGCCGCCGTCGTCGACGTCGCCGTCCACGGGGTGGAAGAGCTGGTGTGCAGAGCTCTTGGTAAAGGTGAGCATCGGCGGCGGCGGCGGCAAGGATGGAGAGGTGGGGGAGGAGGAAGGAAGATCGCCGCCGGTGTTGCACATGCTGACGACCGACCTGGGGTGACTGGACGGAAGGCGCGCGCGCTGTCGAGGAAGATTAAGCGGCAGGGAGGGAGGCGCTGTCTTCTGGTGATTGGTGGCCGGCGCGAGCTGCCTACAAGTACGTTTTGACTGGTGAGCTCTCGCGACCCTTTTGGCCTCACTCTCTCTCTCTCTCTCTCTCTCTCTCTCTGGCTTTGGTGTTTTAACCTTTTGGTCTCCTCCGCAGAGGTGAAGCACGATCGGGATTCAGGGAGTGTTGGCTCCCATATATATACGCGCGCACGGGTGGGTGGCTAAGTGGGGGACGAACGCCAAGCAGAGAGACCGCCACCGCCAGGCCGGCCGCGCGTACGTGTCTCTTTGGGGGCGATTCGCTCGCGGCCGCCCGTGCCGCTTCGCTTGGGCCGGAAGAAACCGGAACAGAGCTGGAGCTGTCGGAACAAACGGGATCGATCCACTCCACCAGGCGACGCAGGCCCGGCGGCGTGGCCGCGACAGCTCGGTGGGCGATGCCGATTAACTCGGCCGCCCGCCTGAGTGGTTCGCTGCCGAACCGCGCGTAGACTGTCGATTAGGGAGGGCTGCTGGTTTGCGTTCGCGCGCGCGCGGCCATCATCGGCGCTCGGGGCGGTGATCCGTGCACATCACACTTACGGGTCGCGACTTCGCACAAGTAGCTTCTAGCCTTCTACTACTGCTAGTACTAATCTCCAACACCAGCAGTCTTCCGGATGGACGAAGTTTCTCACTTTTTACTTTCTCTGGCCAATGTGCTGCCTTGCAGCAGGGCAGAAAGACGCGCAGAGCAGGAGGGGCACCGGGGCCGCGCCGGCCGGAAGTGATGGTCGCACTGTTAAGGAGCGTACTGCGTTGAGTTCACGCACAGAATGATAGGATGGCCTAAGCGCGAGTTCCCCCTGCCCTGTGCGATACCCTGTTGACAGGCGAGCAAAGCAAGGGTGCTGGTAGGATGAGCACTGTCATACTTCTAGGATATTTCGTGAGCACCGAATCAATATCTGAATCAATAGTTGATATACACATATATTGTAGATATATAGCACATACTAATAATATTATATATATTATCTCAAAAAAAAATCTTACACACAAAACTTAAATTATAAACCAGCGAGATGCACCAGATAACTTCACATAGTCATTACATAAAAAGAGAAAGACAAAAAACAAAAACCACAGCAAACTTACACGCAGAACGGTCTTACTCATCACCGTTGAGGTCAGCACCATTTTCTTCTTTATTTGAACGACAGTGACAAAGGTGAGCACAAGAGTATTCAGCAAATCTTAACCCTATATTTTGGTTGTATTCATGCTTACAAAGCCGACAAGGAGAGGCTGTGGTTTCTTTTTAGCGAAAGCATTCTTACGCAGGCTTCTGTATAGAAGAGTTTTCAAAACGGGGATTGAAATATACCTATTCTATCAGTATTTTAGAGGTTAGACCTGGGGGAGTAATCACCTTTCTCGTTTGTTCTCAAATTTTAACTGGATGGGTCTCTACTGTCCCAACCAGACACTTTCTAAAATACGGGTAGCTACACCCACTCACACCAGTAAGAAATTGATCAAGACTAATCATTGTGAGCTCAAGCTATAGTGTGTTAATACTGTGACAATGGCCGTTCAAGATGGATTATACACTCTGCAGAGGTTGTACACTGTATTCACTGGCTATACTCCTCTTGATCAATAGAGTTATATAACATTCACTCGCACACTAGGGTGTCTACAAAGTCCGCCTCAAGATGCAAACAGGAGGGCATCTCTCGAGGTTTTCTATGCTACCGATGACACGATAGCACATTCTCGTAGCCAGACCGTGAGTTTAGATCATCCACGTCTTCTCCTTGGGACCTCACACAGACGAGTAATTATGAAAATTAAGGGACTATACCGATGGGCAGTACGATCCCATAACACGAGCTATTGCTGTAATTGAAAACCGGACCGTAAGTATCTCACGTCTGCTCCTGCGACTTGTGTACCACCCGACCGCCTTAGAGGTCAAAGTGGATGACCAAGGGGGTAGAGTGAGTCCCGCTCAGACAGGTTCTGTGGTTGCACGAAATCACTACGTTGAGATCTGATGAACTAGTCTTTATATGGCAGGGGCGGCGCTTATTCACGACAGGTGGACCAATCTGAAGTCTACACACAGCACACAGCTCTAGGAGCCCACCTCACAGCCAAAAATATTATTCCTTCCCAACACCTATCACCAGTTTTCACTCTGCCCATCTCACCTTGTTTGACATACACCTCCAAACTCTTATAATTCGCTTGATAAATGATGGTTATGTATATCGAATGATGAAGTATAGCTTAACGTGAGAGTGCTCCTAAGCATCCTAATTTAAGGCAGCTTTTTGTGCATTAAATTATTTAATGACAGAAATCCTATAGTTAACAAAGTTCGATTGACAACTCGATATCAAGGTGGTATTTATGTCTATGAAGAGTATGTTACTGACATAAATATAAATACGTGTATAGCAAATTATTTTATAACTACATAATGTTTTGAACATATAGCTACGAACATGCAAGCATACGAGTTCTATCGGTGCGTAGCGAAACTAGAAGCAAAATAGTCAAAAGATTAAGACTTGCCTTCGAAAGCGTCCTTGGGCTCTTCTTTGTATTCCGGATCGTCGGCCTTTTCGTCTCCGAGCGCTTTGTCTTCTACACGAGAAAATGATAAAAAGTAAATAAATAAATTTATATGGAAAAGAACACAATACGAGGATCGAATAAACACCAAATTAATAGAAAATTCTCGGAGTGTCGAGCGGCTTTATAAAGTAGGGCTCGAGTTTATGGTTCTAACGGTGCAAAGATCTCGATAAACGTGAAAATAGTGATAAAAATAAGTTGTGGGGGTCTTTTTGCAATTTTCTAAAAAAATAGATGACTAATGTGTAAATTTGTGGTAGTAAAAAGGGCTTTGCTAAGTAGGTTTTTACTGTGTAGGAGTGTCTTCGCAAAGTGAGGATTTTATTAAAAATTTTGAGAATTTATTTAGACTAAAAATGGGCTAGAAAAAAATTTCTGTGTGCACTGCAGTGGATGGCCGTAGCAATTTCAGCTGTGTGACTGACGTGTGGGCTCGGACCTCACTGGTCAGCAGGCGTGGGGCAGCG
>BCLG01001368.1:5819-17899 GCA_001602295.1 Zoysia matrella | reverse complement strand
GTGCCGGAGGCGGGAGCGGGGCGGTTGGGCCAGAGGCGGGGAGGCGGAGCGGCGCGGTGGGGTCAGAAACAGCCCAACGCGAAAATTGGGTTTTTCTCTTTTTTTTATTCTTTTTTTAAAGCAGCTTCAAAATTCAAATAAAAATCAAATAAATTTGAATAAATTTGATAAATCTGAAAAAGAAAATGTTCACTCAAGCACTTGTCAAGATTCAACTTTTTCCTTTTTGAGTCTATCCATTATATGAGATTTTTCCATTAAAATAAAAATAAAAGAGGGGTGTAGAAAATAGAAAATTGCTAGAGAGTTTTATTTATTTCGTTGAAATTTTAAGGGTATCACAGTGGGGTTGGGGTGCGGGGCCGGGAGGACCGGCCCGGCAGAAATTTTGGGCTTTTTTTTTTAAACTAAGCAAGATTCTAATTCCAATAAATCTAAATAAATTCGAATAAATTTCGATAAATCTGAAGAAGGAATTTTCACTCAAGTATTCATCAAAATTCAAAATTTTAAATTTTAAATTTTTTTCCTTTTTGAACCTATTTATTATATGAGATTTTCCTGTTAAAATAAAATAAAAGAAGGGTGTAAAAATAAAAAATGGCTAGAGAAGTTTATTTTTTTTAGTTGGAATTTTTTTAGGTATCACAAGCACGCACCGCGCCAGGGGCCGGGGTTGTCCAGGCCCGGGTCCCAGCCCCGGCGCCGCGCTTGTTGACATCGACGCCCACGATCTCGCATCCACACTGAAGTCAAATCAGCAGGGCGGGAGGAGCGGGGGCCAGTTTGGCCCGATGCGGTAGCTGCCCTGCCCTGCCTTCTCTCAACGCGCACACACATCGCAGCGGCCAGCCGGCCATGGCTATCTGCGCACTGGTGGATGGTGGTCCGGGGCCTTCGCTCCCTGTGAATGAATTGATCATGCCATCAGATCAGAGAATAACTTTCCTCGCTCCTCGACCTGTTTTCAGAGCGGCAGCAGCGGTGAGCATTGATCCCCAGTTATGGGGCAGCGCTACCCTGCTCTTTGCCCTGTCCTTGCTCCCGCCGGCTGCAGGGATGGTTAATTCGACCAGAAAATCCCCTGCCATTTTCAATCTGATGAAGGTGGCAGCGGCATTACAGACGAGGTAGTAGTAGATCATTCACTTTCATTCCTCTCACAAGGACAAACCTACCAATCTTTTATTTTTATATCCTTTGCTGCTCATGCATCTTTTTGGAGTACAACTTCTCGTGGAAAATGAAGATAAGGTTAAGTTCAGGAGTGTTCGGCTGCAAGTTTTTTAGCTGTGTTGCAGCTGTATCTCCTGTAGATGAATGAAGTTTTATGTTGATTACTGAAATACCAACAGCCGAGGCATAACCGTAATGTAGTGCAGCTGAAACTATCTTCATTGTTAGTCTTAAAAATGACTGCTTGCGCCCGTCTTCGCCGTACCACGAGAGAGAGAGAGAGAGAGAGAGAAACGGTAATTGGTTTGGTTACCAGGGAGGGAGCAGGTACCCTCTTTGGAGAACTTTCTTCCCCATACCCATGCACGCTATCCATCTCAGTCCATCCTTGGCGACGCTTCTGCTGACAGGCACCGTTTGCAATCTCTTGTCCAATCCAGCAGTTCGTGAGTCCCAATCAAGTGCAATCTCTTGCACATATATAGGTGAGTCCCGATCGAATCCAATCCAAGTGTAATCAACGTCTGCAACCGATCGATCGTGGGTTGGCACACGGTGATCACGTCCGTCGTCAAGGAAGCCGGGGTCGTTGCGTGCGGCGCCGCGACGTTATCATGGCATCCATCACCCCCCGGCGTGCCGGGCCTTGCAGGGCACCGGGAGACAGGCGTGCGCCCGTACGTTTTGTTCCCGGCGGGGCAAGCAGAAGCAGGCAGGCGCCCTGTACCGCCACCCACGCATGCATACGCGTCACATGCAGATTCGATCGAAACGTCTTCGTCGAGCACATGCGAGGCAGCGATGGTATCTCGCGGAGCGTACGACGTGCTTGCGTCTCTGCGCCCAGCGAGATTGGTCGCTCGATCGAGACGTCGGTAGATTGATCGAGCACAGTGAACTCGACCGCCCGGCGTGTAGTACTTGCACAGTTCGTGCGAGCACATGGCCCGTACGTATACGTACGTGGATGGTACATACACGGACCAGATCTTTGCATGTGTGGCTCTGCCGGCTGGGCCCCCGGCCGGGCGTGCACATGCATGTACGACGTCGTCGCGACGACAGGTCCATAGACGCAGTCACACGCACTGTACTGTGTACGCTGTCGAGCTAGCTAGCTACGGTGGTGGACTGGACTCATGGTCTGGTCGTAGTACTATGCAGGCAGCGCAGGCCGCCGGTGTGGCGTGCCGGCGATAGGAAACGGGCAGGCACAGGCAGGTATCGCCATGTCGCATGCTACGCGGTAGTAGACCCGTGGCGCTTGTCGCGCTGTCTCTCGCGGCCGGGCAGGCAGCGCACGCAACGCATGTGCCGCGCTGCCCCATGCGCGCAGCAGAATCAATCCACTCGACTCCACCGGCGGGTGGCTGCTTGCCTTGCCTAGTTGCCTCGCCGTGGAGCAGAACTGAATCGCATGCACGCGCGTCGTTGATCGGCGTCGTATCGAGCGGCTACTGGCTCCGCCCGCCCAGGGACGGCCAGCCGGCCGGCCAAGGTCAGCTGCTGGCGGAAGCGATCGAGAGCGTGATCTATCTACACTGTCAGGTGCAGCAAAAGACTCGTCACCAGCGACCCATCCATCTCCAGCTCGGACGAGAGAGATGTGATGCTGGTAGCATGCGGCGTGCTGCTAGTAGACTGGACAGCGGTACATAGCAGCATCCTGTTACCGTCTCCTGCGTGCCTGCTACGACATGTTCGTAGAGACTAGAGAGAGAGAGAGCGGGAGGGACCGGGACTATGTGACGCGAGGCTTAGCCTGTTCGTTCCACACCGACAGGATATCGACCAGCTGTTCTCTCGTAGCGCGCTATTAGGCGACGACACGTCGGCTCGCGGCGGAGACCGCCGGCCGGCCGACCGGCCGGACGACCAAACCGATTTCATCGTGGGCTATTAGGCGGCGACACGTCGTAGCCCCCGAGACCGGCCTGACGCGCGCACCAGTGTTCCCATGCGGAACGGTACTTTCTCCGTCGAAGAAGACCCGCACGTAGCACAGTGGCCTGCATGTGCTACAGCTACTTGGATGGTAACCGCAGCAGAATAGCACGGCTTTCAGTTGCTCGAGATAACTGATGGGCCTGGCAAACTTTACTGTCCAAGCTCCCGGAGCATTTGCTGTAAGAGAGGGAAAACCTCTTTCAATCTGCAAGTCTTTTTGTTGTGTTGCAAACTTGCAATTCATCTTCGGATAGTGCCTCTGGGCCATCGAAATGGGATCCAGGTCCTCTGCTGAAGGGAGGAAAATTCAGAGAGCTTACATACTTTGCGTGAGAGAAATATTTCTCTGAAGTAGTACTGTAGCAATAATTTTTATATTGTTTCAACAGTTCCTCCATTATTATTTATTGTTTCTGTAGCACTTGATCTAAGCCTTCCATTTTTAATCATATGGAAAAAAAAAATAAGACTAATTCCATCCACTGTAGCTTCTCTGCATTTAGAGTTTCAATTCAGATGATCTGAATCCGTTGAAATGACAGGAAACCAATGCTAGGACCATCTTCACACACAGCAGAGCCGCACCCCACCCACGAGGCGTTCGTTGGTCCATTTCTACAAGCCGAAACATGATTTCCATCATCAATCCGTATATATCATAGTCCAGCACATGCAAGATCACTTTATTGTTTATACTACCAGATAAGATAGCTAAATTTACAAGTAACGACAAGGAGGTCTAGCACATTCATAACAGATCATAGGCCGGCAGCCTTCACAATACCATTTTGATTACAGACCATAATAACCAAACCTTATTTACAAGCACCACGCAACCCCCCCTTCCATGTTGGACGTCTCTTGCAAAATTTGGTTCTTGAGGGGATTTCTCAATTCTCATGGATAAAACTGGAACAATATTGGTGAAGCATCATCCTTTGGATCTCGTTATCGCACGCCTGAGAGAATCAGATGCACCTTTTGATAAGCCGCTTTAACACCCCTTCAGAACAAGAATTTCTCCCTGAACCTCCATAAGAAACCCACTTGCACTGGCTTACACTTGCAATCAGTGATAAACGTGATCATTTGTCCATTTTTCAATTCCTGATACAACAACAACAATATATTCAATAACATATGACCACCAATAATACTGCTCATATGAAAACGTCAAATAAAGAAACAGGTCAATGTGGACACATACCAGTATTAAATCAATTTGAAAATATTTAGAAGAATAAAAAACTCCTTAAAAAACAAGACGTGAACAGAATACGTTCCAGCGGTTACAGTGAATGCATCTGCCGGGACTAATGTGGCAATCCTGCCTGGGGTGGGTATGTGTTTGCAATGCTCGCCACACTATTGTCCCCACTACCAGCTGGACTTGGTGCTCCTAAAATATGGCTATGTGTGACCACCGTTGCACCTACATTAGATCATATAGCTGGCAGTTTGTGCTGATGGGCACATCAGACTCATCAAGGCTCAAACAATCACTTTTCTTTGCTGTCCAGCTTCTCTTTTCCTTTCTTCAAAATTTCAAGTGTCTTTTCTCAATAGCATGAATGAATAGTAAACAGAAGAAACTCCATGGTTAAAAGAACCAGATTACTTTATCATTAAAATTATTTGAACCACAACTTATAATCTTACACATTTGAATTAATTTTTTAATAAGATGAATGATCAAAGTTGATGTTAGAAGTAAACAGCGACAACAATTTAAGAATGGAGGGAGTAGTTATTATCTTATATAGTAGCAGAAATTATTGTACATTCAACATTATAAAGCCTCAATCTGAAAAAGTAAATAAGATGGTCTTTGATAGCTAAAATTTTCAGAAAATTTAAATCAGTGCAGGAGCCTACCCAACATACTTGGGACTAAAAAGATTTGTTGTTTGTTTGTTTGTATTTGAATCACTGTGGCATGGCAGTGAAAGCAATCAGGTGTTTGCAGAACCTTATGCTGGCTCCTAATGCAGGAATTTATTTTGGATAATGATGGATGTACATTTAAAAGATAAATGCCAAAAAATAAAGTCCACAGGAAGAGAATAGGCACCTGTCTCTATCGGCATCGATGACCAGCATTTTGCTATATCCTCATCTAGGCTGTCAGCCACTTGAAAAATTCATCCAAAACATCAACAGTAGTAATATTAGCACATCACATCGAACTGGAGTCCTGAAGAATATAATTGAAACAGTAATTCCTATCACTCCATGTAAAATGGAGGTAAATTCTTTATCAGCCATCCAAAAAACTATAGTACAAGTTAGTTATCAACCACTCAAAATTTTTAGTTACCTTACAACCACCAATATTAATTTTCTTTTTTTATTCATCACTCTTATACATTTGACTTGAAAAAGACTTGTTTGCTCCTCTATCATTTTTTGCTAAGTTTTCTCATTACCCATTTTATTGACTTTGTTTGGTTTGGGGGCTTATAAAATTTTCACAAGGAATATTTTCACTTTCAATTCAAACTTTAAAATTTAATATGAACTATTTTTATTTTATTTTCTTTTGAGCTCATGGGGCATAATGTGAATTCGTGAGAGGAATGATTCCTATGACGTCTTGAGCATCAGCAATCTCTTTCATCATCCCAACGTTCTGCATCTTCTCCAGTATAGTATCAGCCTGCAGCATTGACAAAACACAAAAAAAAAAATATTAAGAAAACTAGTGCTGCATCTGACAACGATTGTATTTTACTGTTGTCAATACCGAGATGATGATAATTTTAAATTAAAACAGGGCCAGCCCAATAACAGACAATAGACCAGTGGATATACATACAAAAGGTAGGATTCTTTATAGCACAAACCACTGAAACCAGCCGCCTAAATCCTTAACCTGATCATTTACTAGAAAGCCCAAATTCTGAATCCCATGTAAGGTGACCTAGCTCCGCTCAAACCCATGAAGGCCCAGGCCCAGAACCCCGTTCTTCTAAACAAAAATAAATTTCCCTCTTTAATCTCGAAAACAACCACAAAATAGGCAGCGGGATGAGATTCGATGCTAAAAATAGAGAGAAATTACTTTGGCTGTTTGGCATAAGCCAAGGTGACCACAGTTCCTGCGGCTTCGCCGTTCTGATAGCCTTCTCGTCAACGTCCGCTCTCTACATTCCCCAGAAGGCCAGAATCCCCACACGGGGAAAACCGGAAGAAAAATGAAGAAAAACAGCAAAGAGCGAACCATTGAAACCTAAAATCTCGAGAATATGGTATCCCATATGGGACAGAATCTGGCGACGCGACGCCAATGAAGAGCCCAGGATTAGCTGCATTGTTGAAGGCCACAGTGTAAGCGTAGGCACAGGATGTAGAAAGAAAGTATATGGAACTGAAAAATACGGTGCGTGCGTGCTCGCTCGCGTACCCTGGGAGCTGAAGAGGCCGACATTGTTGGGGGGCTTTGGTGGAGCCTCTCAGCTCCTAATTTTTTTAATTTATTTTTAATTTTCTAAGTGATTTTATAATTAAAAGTAATTTTTTATTTTTTTAAAATAAACTATTAAGATTAAAATAAAAAAATTACTTCATAAAATTAAAAAAATATTTTTTTAGCTTTTAACTCTTTAATTTATTTTAAAGAATTACTTAATCAAACAATAATTATTTTTATTATTTTAAAAAATTAGAAGCTGAAAAGCTCAGACCCTTCTTCTCCCGTCTCCGAGACACCAGGAAGGCAAAATGAACAGAACAGCGGATTAGCCAGAGACAGGAAGAAGCAGCTAGGTGGACTGATCGGGATATTGGGCTCTCTGGACTGAGTTCGGTGCCCAATTGTTACAGGCCAGATTATGCCGAGCCATTGAACTACGGTCCACCGACATATGGGCTGAAACTCAGGCCCAGGATATTATGATCGCGAAACAAAAGAAAAAGTAGTTGCTTTCGTTGAGAGTCGAACTCAAGACCTCCCGCTTACTAAACGGGTGCTCTAACCAACTGAGCTACGAAAGCTGCTGTTGACAATTCTATGTAATTTGTTATATGTACGTATAAGTTTGCTAATTCCAAGGCCCAGCAAATGTTCCCGGCCTGAAATATGGAAAAAGTATGGCGTGTTTTTTGAGGCTTACCACAAGAAACAATGCATTTTCCATGATTATTTACAACCTTAATCAAGTATCTAATCTTTTTCCAAAAGGATGATGCTAGCCTGTACCAAATCATAAGTGATTGCTGAGCAAGTGAAAATGGGGAATTCGATCCTTCTGCCACATAAGCACAAGCTTTTGAAGCAATGCGCGTATCATTTTTTTTATACTTTCCTTAACGAAGAAACAATGCGCGTATCATTTTTTTTCTTTTGAGCTTTGCATTCATAGTCAGTAGTATCTCCTCAAATGATTCTCACAGTTTGGTCTTGATCTGAATGTGCTTTGCTTATAGTGACGCCGAGGCTGATCTGAGGGATCGCACAGTCCGGGGCATGCGGCAGGGGAGAAAGCTACGCTCATCGCCAAGAATCTAAAGTGATCGCGTCAAAAAGGGTCAACTATGTGGAATTCTGACCTTGCCGATGCCTTCTTCCATCGCCAAGAAAAAAAGCACCACAGTAGGTCATCTTTAATCCTGCTCCTTGCAATCCGCCTTTCCTGTATTCCTTGCAAGAAACGACCTCGCGGTTTTGAAAATTTTGCATTGCCAGCTTCAAGAAGGAAATTATCCTTATCTCCGATGGCAGCGTATGCGTATGTCTAGCAGTCAAGGCTACCCTTTGGAGCATATCTTCGGTGCTAAGCTTTTCATCATGTAGAAAACGTGACGCAACGCACTGTTTTGCAGGAAACTAGCAGCTCCACTAAACGCTTTGCTTTGCCTTAAGGAGCTATTAACATTTCCTGCAAAATGGGAGCTATAACCATTTTCGGCTATGTTTGGAATAGAGGATTTTCAAAGGAATTTTGAAGGATTATGATTCCTATGAATTGCTTACATCATATAGCGTTTGGAATGTAGGATTTTAGCTTTCGTTTCCTCTGGAAAGTAACGTCTTGCTGCAGAAAACGGAGGAATCAAATAATCCAGTGCAACCGAAGGGAATCACTCGCGCCCGCTGCTTCGCCTGGTGCCTGCCGCTACCCGTCGAAACAAAAAAATTTCTGCAGCTGCCGCTTGAGCGTTAGAGATAAAAATGGGATTCTCTTTTTTTCCTCTGGTCTATGTGCTGCTAACTGTCGGTCACGTAGAGTCTGATTTAGTTAGCCTGACCGTTATTCATCCTAGCATAAAAATTATTGTAATGCAAAAAATATAAATTGTTGCATTTATTTTTTAATTGATCTAAATTTAGTTTTGATGTTTATTTAGTGTTTCTATTTTTTATTTCATGTGTTATGAGTTTCTTCATTGCAAACGTCAAAAGTTTTCTATTATTTTGTTTTCAATTTCTACGGTTTTCTCATTTTTTTCATTACTAGTTTTTTTTGTTTTTATATTTTTTTTTATTTCTGCGTTTTTCATTCCTTCCTTCTAAGAGGGCTTCGTTTGTGATTGAGACGTTTGCTGCTGCTTCAGGGCTCGGTTGCAGATCATGGAGAAGACGCGGGAGAGATCGACAAGTTGAAGCCCTCATTTCTATTTCCATCTCGCAGAGTCGCTGCAGGCCGGGCGGCCGTTGTTCGTCGCTTCGGCTCAAAGCAAAGGCGCCGGCATCAAGGTGAATAAAAACAAACAAATCCAAGCACGCATTGACCCTTAAGACGCTCGAGTTTCTGCCACGTCCGCGCCGGTACTACGTGCGTACACGGCCGTATGGAGTTTTTAAAAAGAAATGTTACATCCTGAGAGCATATGGATTTTTTTCAAAGAGGTGTTACAGTGCTTTCTCTACTTAATTAATTTCAGCTAGCGATTTTTAAAATTGGTACTGAGTCTATCTTTCTTAGTACTGAATTCATTATTTTAGTATTTTTGACTATATATTTTCTTATTTTTAGCCATTAAAACTGATCAAATAGATAATTATATTTAACTCTAAGCATTATAATATCTTTTTTAAGGGACAATAAAGTTTTAGTTATTGATTTTTAGTTTAATTGTGAATTAACCATTGAATTGCAGATTTTGTGATTCAATAATTACTTTTTGAAAGCTAATCTCAATTATACCACAAGTCTGTTAGAGTTATTTAACAGACTTATGTGTCAATTGAGGTTGACTTTAAAAAATGATGATTATATCATAAAATCTAAAAATTAATGACTGAATCACAATTAAACTTAAAATCTATTAACTTTTTTTAAACATGGTCGTATGTTGGATTGTGACGACGGGGGCGAGTCGGACAAGTAACGGAGACAACGGTCGAATTAACTAGTGACTCGTGTTAATTAAATTAAGAGGATCATTAGCCAGCCAACTTATGAGTAATTTGCTCGGTCAGTTGAAGGGTGCTTGCATATAACCGGATTTTTTGCCCATGTTCATCCCGCGGATCCGACGGCCAACGCACGCCGACGTGCGACAGCAAGGGGCCCATTGGGCAGACCCCCGGCCGCGGCCGCTCCGCACGACGGACGTGGGCAGCGGCGTTTTTCCGGTGCTTGCATGGCTCGATCGCTGACGGCCGACCGGGCGTAGAAAAATCGGCGGAGTTTATCGCCGTGTTTGGACCTTGCGTGCGCAATCGGGGGATTTCTCTGAGCCATGGGTTCGTTTTGTGTACGTCTAGGCTCGCGTTGCGTTGGAACGACTCCACCACCGCTGGAAAAAGCTCGTCCCACACGACCGGAGGGAGAGGCAAGATACAATTGGAACAGTACCAGAAAATATCTCTTCCGTTCGAACCCACACAATCCTTAGTACTCCTATGTCGGTGTTGAAATATTTGGCCACCGACCTACCGTCGGAGTACTAGGACACAAAGGAAGGCGACGTTTGCCGAATTCACGCCGTTTCGTGGACAGGATAAGGTGATCGCGCACGGTGTTACTAGCCCTGATATGGTAAAAAGGCCTGAAGGGGCAGGGCTGTTGCCGACGATGTGTGGTCCGAGGTTGGGAGAGGATCGATGTTTCCGAAATTGTTACGGTCTTACGGAGAGCCGCGCGAAGGAGCAAAGGATGATAAGAGCAAGTTGGAACTTGGAAGTAAACAGCTTTGCAGGTTAGTAGCAAGTCGATCCGCTCCGCTCCCCAGGCGCATGTGATGGCCTGGTGCTGACTAGGTTCACAAAACCGCGGTAAATTTTTCGGTTTTTGTAAAAATCAATCAAACCGCTTCGGTTTAGTTTAAACGGTTGATTGATTTTCGGTATAATAAATTTAAAATTTTTTGAAAATTTTAAAAAATAAAAAATTCAAAAACAGTCAAACCTAGCGATTTACCGTAAAAACCAACAAAAAACCGCTCAAACCAATTTGATTTCAAATTAGAAAATAATAAACTGTAAAAACCGCTCGATAAACCAAAAACCGGTCGTTAAACTATAAAAATTGGCCGGTTTTCTTTAAAAATTTGATTTTCAAATTTATTCAATTTTTTCAATTTACTTGTAGCAGTTTTCTACGCAGTCACGGTTTCTACGGTGAAAACGGTAACGGAACCCTGGTGATGGCCGGCTGCTGCCGCTGGTGAAACGTTACTTGACCACCACGGAGCCGAAGCAGCGTAGTAACGCGCCAATTCGAACAAGTCCACTACACCGTCGCCGCGCGCAACCACACATGGTTCTTGAATCCGCGGGGTGGTCAACGCCGGCACCAACTACGAGTGCTCGAGAGCAAAGTCAGCGTCGTGTACGTAGGGCGCCTCGTGGACTCCTGGTGGCCAAGGGAAAAGAGAAGGATACGGCCAGAAACTGGACGGCGCGGGTGTCCCGGACTGCCGGAGTGAAACCGAAACGTAGCATTTTCGCGCATTAAACCTGACCTGTAAGGTAAAGAAGTTTTTTTCAATTCAAGCAGCCGACTAACGACTGCCAGAGTGAAACTGAAATGCAGCATTTTCACGCATCAAATCTGACCTGTAAGGTGAAAGATTTTTCTTCAATTCAAGCAGCCAACTAACGCAAAAAGTATTGTCTCCGTTTTCAAATATAAGCATTCAGACTAGCGCAGGAAAAAATGAAAACGGCTGCAAGGCTAATCTGGGCATTTCTAGACCTCCCCACCAAGGCACCACCTCCTCTCCCGCCGCCAAGCAAACCCAGCAGCAAAACCACACACCACGCGCCGTGCCGCTCACGAGACCGACCCCCGGCCGCCGTGCCGCCTCTCCAAAACCCTCCACCACAGATATAAATTCCCGCCACCGTCTCTCCAGCACACCTACCTCGGACCGGCCCACCGCACACATACAGCAGCAGTAGAGGGAGCCTTGCCCTCGCCACGCCGCGACAGACCGAGCGAGGCGGCGAATCAAAGCGCGATGGCTTTCTCTGTCGCCGGGAGGCCCGGGATGAACGTCGACGCGTCCACGCTCATGCGACGGTGGCGGGAGCTGACGGAGAGCAGCGAGCCGGCGCGGTTCCTCTGCTTCGACCGCGACGCCGGGAACTGGGTCGACGTCGACGGCGCGGTGGCCGAGGAGCTGCGCCGGGCGGTCCGCGACCGTAGGGTGTTCGCCGAGGTCGCGTGCGGCGGGAGGGCGTTCCTCTTCGACTTCCTGCGGCGGGCGCGGATCGACGTGGCCACCGCCGAGCACGCCGCGATCGGATGGATCGACGACCGCGGCGCGCTCTACTTCCCGGCGCCCGACGCGATGGTCCACGCGGAGAGCGACGCGGAGTCCTCGTCGGAGTCGTCCGACGGGGAGAGCCGCGGGACCGGCTCCAGAAATAGCGACAAGATTAAGAAGACCACGAAGACGCGACGCGGGGCGATGTGGGAGAGCGCGGCGATTCTGCACGAGAGCGACAGGGACTACCGGCTCGTCCGCAAGCTGTTCCTCGCCCGCGGGATGGCGGCCCGCGGCGCGGA
>BCLG01001367.1:98941-113849 GCA_001602295.1 Zoysia matrella | reverse complement strand
GCCACGACGACCGCCGCCACCGAGAGATCGACGACGTCGCCGTGACTCCAACGGCACTGCCCTCTCCACCGACCGACGCTGCCCAAGTGCAGAGGACCGCACCGACAAAGGGCAGATGGCCGGATCGTCTTCCTCGACTCCGGCGACCGGATCCGAAGGTATTGACCACCTCCGAACCACAGATCTATTCCCGACACAGCTGCTCTCGGATCTACACTCCTAGACCCAGAGAAAAGATAACAACATTTGTGACAACCACTTGTCGACCTAAAATAGAACGTTGGAACCACTTTACACCGAATTAGTAAATTATAAGTGGGTTGTTATTTCTGCAACATGTAATTATGGCAAAAAGGATCTTTGCGCGGGTTCACGGGTGGCACGGGGCACTTAAATCGTCATTATCATGCATGTTTCAAAAAGTTTGCCATGCGAGAAGGTGGAGCTGTGCAGCCAACTCAAATTCAATGCTGATGACTATAAGTATTTGTGTGTATAATTCTGAGGTAGCTCATAGTGAAATTGCTAGATATATATAGCAGTCAATAATCAACCTATTAGTATGGACGAAAGTCCTAATCTTGAAAAAAATGATCCAAAGAGCCTTTTGTCCGCAATATATATAGTAATGTGACTAGAAAAACCATTGGAAAAGATATTACAAATAGGTGTAAAGAAAAAATAAAGATAATGAAATAAAAATTTCAGGCCATAAGCTTTTCGGTTGCTTTGACATCACATATATGGTTATCTTTAGGCCAAAGGACAAACTATTAAGTGTAGTTGCTCATTACATAGACCCAGAATACAAGCTTAATAAAAGGGTTTTAGCCTTCCGGGTCATGGATGGAAATCACACTGGAGAGGCCATTGCGTCATTGATTTAAGGGATTTTCTGAGGTGTTTCCGCCCTGTTGACTGAGATAAACCAATGGATCCTTCTGAGCCTTCTTTGTCCAATCCAATGATATCTTCTCGTGTGTCGAGCTGATTCTGATTTCTTCGTGTTTTTTCTCCTCGTTAAGATGATGATCTTCTGGTTCCCTTTCCTTCCGCCACTGGTTATTAATGCAGAGCAAGGTGGTCATTAGTGCGGAGAGCAAGATATGTCCCGATTGATGTGAGGATAACCTTCACAGAATTTTATACATGTTGACTAAAATACTCAGACAACAATTATCTGATCAACGGCGAAAATCTTGCCTCGCAAGATTAATTCTTTTTTTTATTATGTTGGTACTTATTTCCGGGTTTATATTGTTCCATCCATGCACAATAAGCCGATGCTCTGTATCTCCACTTCTTAAAAATCACAGTTTTTTTCTATTTACATACGGTAAAATGTCTTCGTCACAGATAAATTAGACTACGTGCACACGAAAAATGCACCCAGAGTTATCTCCTGTTACAAATCTTGCGAATAAAATCTCTCTACAGACACCCATTACAAATCTAATAGGTGAGCTCTTTCGGATCTCTCAGATCACAGTTCAACATGAACCATTGTTAGTTAACAAAATACTACTCGAAACAAATACATGAGATCCAACGAAAACAAAACAAAATGATTTTGGATTAATTATTAATTCTTTATGAATTAAAATCAAACAAATAAAATCAAACTATTAACTATGTACGAATTTTAATTCATAGTTACTCCATATGCTCTTACGAATTAAAATCAAATGGAAATTTTAATATAATTTTAATTGTACGTGACACCCTTTACGAAGGTTCTTTGTCCCGACTAGCCACTGCTATTTTTTTTTTCAAATTGTAAATTTGTTTAGGTTCAATGGGTATAAAAATTAATTCTAAATGTACAAGGGTAGCATGGATTCTTGGTAGCGCGACCTGGCCGTCCGCCACCTCCACTCGACTATTCAATCGGAGACCATGAGCAATTAATTAATATTTTTGTAATTATTAATTTGATACGTAATATACTTGTTTAGGTTCAATGGATATAAAAATTAATTTCAAATGTACAAAGGTAGCATCGATAATTTCCTATATTGTCCGCTTAAAAAAGAGAATCCAAAGGAGAAATCCTTCTGCTAAACATTTTTTAAGGAGTCAGAGTTAAAGCTATATTTTTTTTAAAAAAAAATAGAAGTCAAAGCTATTTTTTAAAACGTCAGAGCTCTATCAAACGAGATTTTAATATATTATTTTTTAAGTTAATATTTTTCTTAAACCGTGGCGTTAGCACGGATATTTTATACATATGCAGAATTAAAATATACTCAAGATTAAATTTCTGCTACAATTATTGAACTATCAAGATAATGAGTGTAAAAAAAAATATACCTATATTTACTCAGAAATTTATAAAGCTCATCAAGTTTTTGATATGACGCATGTAAATTTTAACTTTTTATTATGGTGATTAATAATAAAAAAATTATAATTTTAGTTTTAATATATTATTTTTTTAATTTAATATTTTTCTTTTGATTGTAGCGTTAGCAGGCTAGTTGATGAGAAAGGAAGGAAGCAAGGTAGTGTGCACGGAGAACCACTGGTCTGCCTGTCTGCTCGCCGTGACGCCTTTGGGCTTTGATCGCGCGGGCCTGGATTTGACCCACATTTTCTTCCATAGGTACTTCGTCATTTTTTTTCTCAGGATTTTGTGTACGTTTCATGTCGATTAACTGGTAAATCTTACTATAAATTGACGTCGCCATTGGTTTTTAATATATATTTAATAATGTTCATAATTTGATTAATCATTAGAGTTATTTGAATCACGACTTAAAATTTTATATATTTAAACTAATTTTTTTAATAAGATGAATAAGTAAAAGTTGAGATTAAAAATTAATGACAACATTAATTTAAAAACGGATGGAGTGCGTTTGAATAATTAAACTTCCTTATAAACAGTTGAGCAACTGGAAATCAACTCGTGGAATTTAAGAACGCCTGTGAACTAGTGTTGGGAAAGTTCACATCGCTGTAGCTCCGGAGCGCCTCGTCAGATCAGTGCCTGTAGCCGAGCTTCAGCCTTCAGTAGTCCTGTGACTTGGGCTGGGTTAAAACTGTGCAGCCCATGGCACGAACTGTTGGCCTGAGCAACTCATGGGCCGTACTAGCTCTACAAGTCAAGCCGGCACGGCACGGCTCAGCATGGAAAATGAGCTATGCTCGGCCGACATGGAAAATGGGCTGTGCTTTGGCTGGTCCAGTACGGGAATGGCTTGACGGCATGAGAATGGCCAATGAAAGCTCATTGGCACGACTAAGGCCCGATCGGCATGGGAAAGCTCATCGGCACAAAAAAAAAGTTCATTGACATGAGAGACTTGCGCGGGAAAGCTGTTGCGTGATGTGCTGTCGCAGTGCTTTGCCTGTGCCCGACGAACAGTATAGTCATAGAATATGTGAGTGATAACTCATAACGGATATAAAACCAATGTTAAAACAAAAAGTCTATTTATATGTTCCCGATACTTCACTTTTGTAACATTCATCCACAATCATTTGCTTGAATCACACATTTATTTGCATTAAAAAATATTTTTCAAAAAGGACGAAAAAATTGGCAACACGGCGTGCTCATTGCTTTGCCCATGAGCCGATGTTGCTGTGCATGGCAGAGGCTGGTCCTGATCCACGTCAGCTCATGCCAAGTATGGAAGATTAGGAAATGAATGATATCCATGAAGAGGAGGGTCTCGATGACATGGCCCGAAACCATGATGGAGGCATTGGAAGAGGAGCCGGTGATAGAAAACACTACAGCATCCGCGGAAACCACTTGTCAAAGTAAAATGGAATGTTGGAACCACTTTGAACACCGAATTAGTAAATGGTAAGTGGGTTGTTGTTTTTACAACGTGTAATTATTGCAAAAAAGATTAATGCGGGTTCAAGGGTGGCAAAGGGCATTTAAATCGTCGTTCTCCTACATGTTTAAGAAAGTTTGCCATGCGAGAAGGCGGAGCTGTGTAGACTCAACTCAACTTCAATGCGAATGGGCTCTCTAAGTATTTGAGTGTATAATCCTAAGGTAGCTCGTAGTGAAATTGCTAGATATATATAGCAGTCGATAATCAACATATTAGTATGGGCAAAAGTCCTAATTTTGAAAAAAATATCCAAAGATCCTTTTGTCCGTAATATAGTAATGTGACTAGAAAAACCATTCGAAATGATATTATGATCTTACTCTTTAAAAAGCATGGTTTTTCTCTAAATGTTAGTATAAAAAATAGAGAAGATAACCAATTGAATCAGCTTACCATTATAGTTTTCGTTGACTCGAACTGGTATCCATGCTGCCGCACTTCTAGCTATCCCATTAGTGCAGCAATATGCATCCCTGAGAGTGTCCTTTATTGCATATTAGCCATCTCCGAAAACACATCCCATGTTGTCATCTCTTTATTGTCCTCATCCAGCTTCCAGCTGCCCGGTGAGCAGCTCTAAGAGCACGACGCCAAACACGTATAAGTCGCTCCAAAAACGTCAGCTTCCCTGTCTGCAAATTTCAATTTTCAGAGTCTACGAACCAAATCGATCGGCATCTACAGCACCTAAAGCACATTTTTTCTCTAAATGTGCGAAATAATGGCCATACCAGTGCGTACTCAGGGTCACAGTAGCTGAACGTGCCCAGCACCCTGGTGGTCGTGTGCAGGTCTAGATCCTGCGGCATCAGCTTGGCGAGTCCAAAGTCCAATATCTAAAAAGGTTAATTTACCACTGAACCTGTGCAGTCCAGATGCTCCTGAAGTAATTACCTTTGCGTCAAAGTGTTCGATGAGGAGGATAGTGCTGGACTTGATGTCCATGTGGACGTCGGCGACACCAACGGCTGTGCTGGAGTGCAGGCAGGCCAGGCTCCCCACCGCGCCGAGTGCGATCCTCAGGCGCAGCGGCCAGTCTAATATCTTCACCTCCCTGATCCCTGGAAAAACATGTGGAGGCTCCCTGCCGTCAGATCCCTTGCTGGCGCCGCAGAGCTCGCCCCCACCCAGTAATTCTTCCTTGAGTCGACCTGACATTGTTGGCGACAACGCATATCTTTTTTACTTATAAAAGAAGCAGTTCTTGGTGAAGGGGTCGTCGTCCGTCGCCCTGCCGCGAGATGGAGCGCCGACCGGTGGACCCAACAGCTCCCTCGCCCATCCGCACCTCCGCAGGCCGCAGGCGCCGCCCCTGCCCCGAAATCTCCGACGCCGCATGCCCCGTCCCTGCGCCCTAGCCCAAAACGCCGCCGACTCGGCCAGCATTCCGCCCCGGCGCCAGCCCCGCGCTATCTGCCTCCTTCGCCTCCGGCGCCGCCCGTCTTCGGCGGAGACGGCGTTCAACACCTATGAGGACTTCGCGATGGGCTGCTAGGATCGCTTCTGCGACCACTAGTGCGACCTGGAACCTCGAGAAAGAGAAGGGCCTGGCCGCTGTGGCGGGGGGAGGAGCGGGAGAAGAGGCACAGGATGGAGCAGGCCGAGGACAGAAGAGGAGGGAGACAGGAAGGCGGAAGGAGCTGGGGCGGGAGGCGGCAAGGCGGCGGCCGGGGATGGGGGGAAGCGGCAAGGCGGAAGGCGGCGGGCTGGGCGATGAGGCGGGAGGGGCGGCAGGGAGGCGGAAGGCGTGGGGACGGGCGCATCGAAGGAGTCGAGACGACGCTGTGGTGGGAGGGGCTAGTCGATAGTGCGGAAGGCGTGCAGTCGTGGGGACCGGGCACAGGAAGGAGGCGAGGCGAGGTACGATGACATCGACGATCCGGATGAGAATTTGATACGGAGATCCAACGGTTAGAAAAGAAGGTGACGTGGCTTGCTGAGAATCGAGATTAGAACCTTTAGTGGGGAGAAGTAATATAAGTATTATAGATGGGTGGACTATAATTCACTTGTTGAGAAGTTGAGAGAGAAGAAGAAAACTATACGCGTGTCGAGCGAGTCGTGCCGTGCCGACACCTCTGTGAGTTATGCGTGTTTTCGCGTGAATATTCTACGTGATTTGTGACTTGCGACGAGCGGCGTGCGTGTGCGTGTGACTGCAGAAGTTCTTATTACGTCGAGTTAATTTTGCCGTTTCAGATATTTGAATTCACTAAATTAAAACTTAATTAATTTTGTCATTTTTGAGGATTGAATCGATCCAATTAAAATGACGAATTAAATTCAGACGTTACCAGTTTAATATGTCGGTTACTAGTAACGGACAAATTAATTGACGGCCGTTACTCTGGTAATTGATGGTGCGTCATAATTTCGATTTTTAGTACACCTCCTCTCCATGTGCCTATAAAAAGGACTCCTCCCAAAGACACATCTCCAGACAAACATTTCACTGCTACCGCTGCACGCTCTGCATTCTCTTTGTGAGTTTCTGCACACACAGAACTCACGAGAGCAAGCCTACAAAACTTCGTCCAGCTGCGACACCTGCACGAGTTGGTGAACGATCAAGTTTTTGGGAGCGCACCATCTGAGTGACTGCTCGATTGTGTTCTCCGAACGACTACTTCCAGACAGTAGTTCGTGGGACTTCACGACTTCCATTTTTCTTGCATCAACTGTGATCGACGACGTCGAACAGCTCAACATGTCAACTGTTAGGAACGGTGCCACTAGCGCCTCAGGTACATCCTGAATTTCTTGTGTTTATTCATCGTGTTCTTGCTGTTTTTTCACAGATTTAATATGAGCACGAGCACACCTTTTATCACAATATTACTCATGTTCTTTCATAAATTTGGAATTAAAATACACCGTAAAATGCCTAAATTTCTAACAATCCAAAAACTTGATACTTGTGATAGGTTTACGGTTACTAGTTTTGCTGTCGCACTTAAGCCAAATGTTTTTGACAGATTGAACTACAAACGGTGGCGTGATAGAATGGTTCTTTGGTTGACTACTATGAACATTATTCATGTCGCAAAGGGGAGACCTGAAAAGTTTACTCTAGAGGAGGAGCAAGCTTTCTGGGCAGCCGATAACCTTTTTCGAGACGCCGTGATTAGTGTTCTTATGGAAAACTTGTTGATTTCTATCTCACTGTGACATCTGGCAAGGAATTATGGGATGCGCTTGAGGCCAAATATGGTATTTCTAACGCTGGGAGTGACCTGCATGTCTTGGAGCAGTTCTTTGACTATAAGATGGTCGATGACCGTTCTATAGTGGAACAGGCTCATGAACTTCAGTCATTGGCGAAAGAACTCGAAGGTTTCAAGTGTGAGTTACCTGACAAGTTTGTGACCGGAGGCATTATTGCTAGTTGCCACCTAATTGGACGGATTTTGCCACTTCTCTAAAACATAAGTGATAACAGTTCAGCGTTGCTGATTTGATTGGCTCTTTGGATGTTGAGGAGAAAGCGAGGGCAAAAGACACTCGCGAAAAAGGAGTTGTTGGGACTTCTAGTGCCAATGTGGTGCAGAAGAACAACTCGAATAAATCTCAAAATAAAAAGAACAAGAACAAGTAAGAGAACCCTGCAAAGACTAAGCAGACTATGACTTTTGAGAAGAAGAAAAGGAAAATTGCTTCTTTTGCGGTGAATCTGGCCACTTTGCTAGTGAATGTGAGAACCGCAAGTGGAAGGGCAATAAAAAATCAGCAAACATGGTTGTCAGCGAAATTGCAGGAACGTCGAGGTACGGTAATATTTTACCTACTGTTCTTTCAGTTTGTCATTCACCTGAATGGTGGATTAATACGGGTGCTAATATTCATGTGTGTGCTGATGTATCCTTGTTTTCATCTTATCAGGTCGGAGGGACTGACTCCTTGCTGATGGGAAACGGTACACATGCGCGTGTTCTTGGTGTTGATACGGTCAATCTAAAACTTACTTCAAAAAAGACCGTGCACTTGAAGAACGTGCAACATGTCCCAACATCAAAAAGAATCTAGTTAGCAGCTCTCTACTATGGAGAGATAGTTTTAAATTAGTTTTTAAATCCAATAAATGTGTACTGTCCAAGTATAGGACTTTTATTGATAAAGATTATGAAAGCGGAGGCTTGTTCCGCTTTTGCTTGCCAAAGGAATGTAATAATGTTGTGAACAATGTGGTCAATTTTGATGAGTCTAATATTTGGCATTCACGACTTTGTCATATTAATTTTGGTTTTATGGCGTGGCTAGTAAATTTGAGTTTACTTCCAAATTTTACCTTAGTCAAAGGTTCTAGGTGTCATGTTTGTGTGGAATCAAAACAACCTAGCAAACCTCACAAGGTTGCAGAGGCAAGGGATTTGGCATCACTGGAATTAATTCATTCCGATTTGTGCGAAATGAAAGGAGAATCAACAAGAGGGGGTAAAAAGTATTTTATGACCCTTATAGATAATTGTACTAGATTTTGCTACATATATTTGTTGAAGTCAAAAGGTGAGGTATTACATTGCTTTAAGATCTATAAAGCTGAAGCAGAAAACCAACTTGAGAGAAAGATCAAACGTGTAAGGTTTGATCGTGGTGGAGAGTACTTTTCGAATTTGTTCACTTTGTTCTGAGAGGAACACGGAATAATTTATGAGAGGACGCCTCCCTATTCACCTCAATCAAATGGGAGCTGAAAGAAAAAACCATACTCTAACTGATTTGGTTAACACCATGTTAGATACAACGGGACTTTCCAAGGAATGGTGGGGTGAGGCTATATTCACATCATGTCATGTTTTGAATCGTGTTCCTATAAAAAATAAAGAGATCACACCATTCGAGGAATGGGAAAAGAAAAGATTAAATCTCTCATACTTGCGTACTTGGGGTTGTTTGGCAAAAGTAAATGTGCCAATCAATAAGAAATGCAAGCTCGGACCTAAAATTGTTGATTGTGTCTTTATTGGTTATGCTTTACACAGCATTGGTTATAGATTTTTAATTGTAAAATCTGGAGTGCCTGATATGCATGTCGTACAATTAGAGTCCAGAGGTGCTACATTTTTTTGAAAATATTTTTTTATGCGCGAGGATTATTGTAGCTCTGGTCAAAAATTGGTTGTGACTGATGAACCTACTGATATGATAGAACACAATGAACACACACTTGTGGAAAATCCAGAGCAGGATGACAATGAAACTCCCAAAAGGAGCAAGAAACAAAGGACTGCGAAGTATTTTGGTGATGATTTCATTGTGTACCTTATGGATGAAACTCCTAAAACCATTGAAGAGGCATATTAATCTCCTGATGCTGACTATTGGAAGGAAGCAATCAGGAGTGAGATAGATTCTATTATGTCTAATGAAACTTGGGAGCTTGTGAGTAGGCCCTATGGGTGCAAACCCATTGGGTGTAAGTGTGTGTTCAAGAAAAAGCTTAGGCCTGATGGTACAATTAAAAAGTATAAGGCGAGGCTTGTAGCTAAGGGCTATACTCAAAAAGAAGGAGAAGATTTCTTTGACACTTACTCACCTGTTGCCCGATTGACCACTATTCGAGTGCTACTTTCTTTGGCAACCTCTTATGGTCTTTTTCTTCATCAAATGGACGTTAAGACGACTTTACTAAACGGAGAGTTGGAGGAGGAGATCTATATGGATCAGCCAGATGGGTTTGCAGTAGAAGCTCAAGAAGGAATGGTGTCTAAGTTGTTAAAATCTTTATATGGACTCAAGCAAGCACCTAAACAATGGCATGAAAAGTTTGATAAAACTCTCACGTCTGTTGGTTTTGTTGTGAATGAAGTTGACAAGTGTGTGTACAATCGCTATGGTGGGAGTGAAGGAATAATATTGTGCTTGTATGTTGATGACATACTGATATTTGGGACAAATAAGACAAGACTTAATATGATTAAGGAAGTCAAAGAGTTTTTATCTCAAAATTTTGAGATGAAAGATTTGGAAGAAGCTATGCTATCTTTAATATAAAACTAGTGAGAGAAGGTGATGGTGGGGTTACACTTCTGCAATCCCATTATGTGGAAATGGTTTTATGTTGCTTTGGTTATAGTGACTGTAAACCTTCTCCTGCATCTTATGATGCTAGTAAGATTTTAAAGAAAAATAAAAGGATAATGAGAGACCAGCTGAGATACTCTCAAATTATTGGTTCACTCATGTATTTGGCTAGCGCAACGAGGCCTGACATAGCATTTGCTGTGAGCAAACTGAGTAGATTTGTTTCAAACCCAGGAGATGATCATTGTCATGCTTTTGAGAGAGTAATGCGCTACCTAAGAGGAACTGTGGACTATGGGATTCATTATACTGGTAACCCGAGGGTTTTAGAGGGCTATAGTGATTCAAATTGGATTTCTGATGCTGATGAGTTAAAAGCCACGAGCGGATATGTGTTCACGCTTGGAGGTGGTGCTGTTTCCTGGAAGTTTTGCAAGCAGACCATCTTAACGAGGTCAACTATGGAAGCAGAACTCACAGCATTAGATACTGTAACTGTTGAGAATGAATGGCTTCGTGAACTCAAAATGGATTTGCCAATGGTTGAAAAACCGGTGCCGGCTATCCTAGTGAACTGTGATAATCAAACGGTGATTGTCAAAGTGAACAGTTCAAAGGATAACATGAAGTCATCTAGGTATGTAAAGAGGAGGTTAAAATATGTCAGAAAATTGAGGAACTCTGGAGTTATAGCCTTGGATTATATCCAAACGGCTAAAAATCTAGCATATCAGTTCATAAATGGTCTTTCACGAAATGTGATAGACTATGCATCTCGAGAATTAGGCTTGAGACCTATTATGTGAGTCATGTCATGGTGGTAACATGTCCTATGTGATCGGAGATCCCGTGAATCGAGATAGTGAGACAAACCATGACTGACTGAGAGAAGAGAATCTTTGAATAAGGCTCATTCCTGTGAAAATGTATTTCTCTTCAAAGTGTATGGCAGGTTGGCTTTTGCCTCAATGTGATTCACGTGGCTTAATTAAGCAAATATGTTGTCCTACAGAATATCTTATAAGAATCACACCTATATGAGTTCGACTGCTAGTCACAGTCTATGAGATTTGGGTAATCTCTAGATACTCATAACATGCTTGGAGTATGACTTATACACTCCAAACCACGGAGATGTTTTTGGCAGCCTAGTACTAGAAATGGGTTTTGGCAAACTTGTTTGCGCAAGAGTGACAATTCAAGACATAGTACATTGATCAGTTGTATATAAAGTGTAGCCATTGCTCTAGATGGATGTTCAACTTAACAGTCTCCATCAAAATTCTGGTATATCAAAGTAGTGGTGAAATTGAGAGCATTTCTCATGTGCCTCGAAATTGGTGGGGATTGTTGGAATAATTGGGCTTAGCCCTTATTTCTCGATTTAATTTCAAGGTCCACTTGAATGCTAGAGATTTAGTCCCAAATGGATAGTTGAGGGGGATGTCAATCAACTTAAATGGGTGGACTATGGTTCACTAGTTGAGAAGTAGGGAGAGAAGAGAAGGAAACCTCACGCGCCAAGCCGTGCCGTGCCGTGCGCGACGCGTCCGCGAGTTACGCATGTTTTTGCGTGAATATTCCACGTGACTTGTGACTTGCGACGAGGGGTGTGTGCGTGCATGTGACTGCAGAAGTTTTTATTATGCCGAGTTAATTTTACCGTTTTATAAAACGGTAATTAATTTTGTCATTTTTGAGAATTGAGTCGATCCAATTAAAATGGCGAATTATATTCAGACGTTACCATTATCAGTTTAATACGTCGGTTACTAGTAACTGACGAATTAATTGACGATCGTTACTCATGTAATTGATGGCACGTAATAATTTTGGTTTTTAGTACACCTCCTTTGCATGTGCCTATAAAAGGGACTCCTCTCTCTCATTCTGGACACACTAGACAAACATTCCACTGCTACTGCTGCGTGCTCTACATTCCCTTTGCGAGTTTCTGCGCGCACAGAACTCGCGAGAGCAGGCCTACGAAACTTTGTCCAGCTGCGAAACCTGCACGGGTAGGCGGGCGATCAAGTTTTTGGGGAGCGCACCATCTGAGCGACTGCTCGCTTGTGTTCTCCGAATGACTACTTACTACTTCCAGACGGTAGTTCATGGGACTTCACAGCTTCCATTCTTCCTGCATCAACTGTGATCGACGACATCGAACATCTCAACATGTTGATTGTTAGGAACAGTGCCACTAGCGCCTCAGGATACGTCCTGAATTTCTTGTGTTTATTCATCGTGTTCTTGCTGTTTTTGCACAGATTCAATACGAGCACGAGCACACCTTTTATCACAGTATTACTCATGTTCTTTTATAAATTTAGAATTAAAATATACCATAAAATGTCTAAATTTCTAACAGTTAGTTCAAAGAGGGATGGATCAACCTAAATAGCTAGTGATCCAAAATATAGTAACACCGGATTAACATTTTTAGGCGAAGAGAGGACGAAAGCGTAAGTGGATTGGTGTGTAGGTGTGGCTCACATACCATGTGCTTGGGCATGAGCCATATTTGGACCTGAACTGTTACAAAATAGCATCGGAGTTGACATTCGCTGTGTTCACGGACGTGTACCATCAGGAGCTCAGATACAACGTGCATGATGCGTGAGTCCTGCGAGGTCATGACATGACACGTATGCTGGCACTGATGTACAGATGTGGCCAGGGAGGATCAATCCTATGCATCTGTTACTTATGTGGGTGAGTTGCCTCGACGAGTACGCTGAGTCCTTTGAAGGTGGGAGTTGTGAGGCCTATGAAAAAAATGCCCAACTCCTATAGCTTATTGTATGGGTAAACGATAAGAATTAATCCCACCTTGTTAGTTAAAAGAGAGATAGACAAACTTAAATAGCAAGTGACCCAAAGCACAATAATCCCGTGTTAGCCCTTTTACGTGAAACGAGGACGAAAGTGTAAGCGGATTGCTGGGTAGGTGTGGCCCCGTGTTAGCCCTTTTACGTGAAACGAGGATGAAAGTGTAAGCGGATTGCTGGGTAGGTGTGGCCCATAGAGTGTCTATGTGGGCATGAGCCGTATTTGTTCCTGGGCTGTTACACTTGTTAAGAAAACCGCTTATTTGAGTAGTTGGTGAAAAGGTACCGAGAAATAAGCTCTTTTTAGTTCATTCTGGATAGCTGCTGAACTAATAAGATGTGCAATAAGTTTCCTATTTCGCACAACTTTTGCTTAACTCTGTGAATAAGCTGAAAAATAAACTATGCCGAAAATGGCTTAAATCAAAGGCTTATTGGTACTACTGTCGTCTAATTTTGATAAATAATTGATATAGATTTGATAATTTTAACAATATGAGACTTGTACTTTTATATTCCTCACAAAAATTCTTTTATAAAATTAGTTAAATTTATAGAAATCATTGGTCAAAAGACATGTTTGATTAAACTGAGATGCATACTAATCAGTACTCCTACTACATAGAATGTTTGTTTTTTTATTAACTTAAATTAAATTTCGATTTTCATGGAAAATTAATGTACTTTTCAAAATTCAAAAGCTTGGAGATAGCCGAATAAAGTAGTTTTCACGGACTCTTGTTCATCAATTAGGTAGAGTTTGGTTGCTTGGAAGTGCTAATTACATTTGAAAATAATGTCGAGCAGAGGATGAGGATCGGAGTGCACTAACACTTCTTATGTTCTAAAAAAACACTTTTTATTATGTCTTCGGATAACAAATCCACGCATATGTGCACCCGTGCTCCCTTCTGCTCCCCAAGAATAAATTCCACACTCACCCCTTTTTTTTTTTTTCTGAGAATCAGTACCCAACGAGACTTTGCTCCTATTTCTTGCACAAATCAACAGAATTTCCTAGCGCATGTAGAACAAACAAAGTAGCGCCAAAGGTTATACATGCACAACAGATCAATATTGGGAAGAGTGATGCAAGATTAGGTCCATTATTCAGTCATTTGTCGCTTGAAAGTTGCAAGTGGCAGTAGTTAGACATTCCATCACAGAAACTAATTACCATCGCTATCCCAGAATAAATGTCATTTATATGCTTTTAACATCAATATTTAACCATTATTTATCCAAAAAAATTGTGAGATTATTTTTATGTTATTATGAAATGTTTTATTAGCAGAACATGACTTGTTTGTTTTTATTTTTTTATAAATAAAATAAATAGTCAAATATTAATTTCTAAAAAGTAAAAAATAACACTTATTTTATTTTAGTACGGAGGGAGTGCAGCAAGTTCCAATCTTGAGATTCCAGGTTCGTGACAAGCAGTCATATCAATACACACAATCTTAGTAGCAGTAGGCACCAACAGTATTGGAGAAACCATCTCAAGGCCCAAGCCGGTCTTTTCTACTGCTCGTCATCTGTCTATGTGCAGCTCAAAATGCCACCACCACGCATAGGCAGCACGAATTTCTTTGGTGATCGGTGGGAAATTTTCATTGACGTCACACATATGTACATGGATGTGCTGAAAAGTTTATAATACGAGTACTTAGGATGTTGGCTTCTTTAGGCCCTGTTTGTTTTAGATTCTGAAGCTTGCTTTTAAAAAGCTGAAAAGCAAACTTCTGATGAAATAAACTAAAAGCTAAAAAACATATTTTAGATTGCTTTTTTGGTTTTTGGTGTGCTGATAAGTTAAAAATATATTACAAAAGCTAATATTCAAATTTCATCAGCCAACTTTTTAACTAGCCATTAGCTAGCTTTTTTAAATGCACAAAAACAAAAGCTCTAACAAACATGCCACTATAATAAGCACACATCTAAGACACATCTAATATACAGGCTTTAGTATGAAGGCTGGGACACCTTTCGTCTTATCTAAGATATTTTAACCAACATTTGCAATATAATAAGCATGTTTGGAATATAAAAGCCACTTCCTCTATTCAGTAAATATGGAATGTTTTAGAACTTTTATTATAGATAACAAAAAGAAACAAAAGTTATGATGCCTGCTAGCTAGAGCATCTCCAAAAGTGCCAAAAAGTAGACCCAAAATCTTGATTTGGCGACTTTCCAAAA
>BCLG01001367.1:72990-94410 GCA_001602295.1 Zoysia matrella | reverse complement strand
CCCCCCCCCCCACCGCCTCCTGCCACGCCGCCGTCCTCAACTGGCACCAATACCGTCTTTCCCCTTCCGCCTCCCCAGCGTGCTCCATGTTCCGCTCCTGCTCCCGCTCCCATTTCCCTCGCAGCCACCGCAGTCTCAGCCATAGCCGTAGCGGGAGTCACTGAAGAAGTCAAAACCGGAGCCACAACCATCGCTACCCCCACGACAGCAAGTCCCTGGAGGCACAACGGCCTGGTGAGGCCGTTGCTACATGCACGAGAGATGCTCCTGCATGTGTGCGTGTTATGGTGGGGGTGCTGTTCTCTGATTTTGGTTTGGCAATTTGGTCGGCCCCTCTTTCTCCCTCAGATCCAGGTGTGCAAGGGAGGCAGAGGCTGTGGAACGTGTGGTGGACGCCCAAGCTCGTGGTGGCGGCGCGAGATCCACCTCTCTCTCTCTCTCTGGTCCGTCTGCGCAGGGGCAGCCCTTTTCTTGTGCGGCACATGACACGGCATCATGAGCTCCACCACCTCTCTCTCTCTCTCTCTGGTCCATGTGCGCAGGGGCAGAGGCGACCCTTTTCTTGTGCAGTACAGGGCATGGCGTTGAGCTACGACCAGGCTGCTACCACTACAGGAATCATGGGCGTTGTGCCATGCTTCAGCCGACGTAACGCCGTCCTCATCTCCTTTCCTTGAGCAGCGTAGCATCACATCTAAGGCAAGGAAGAAGCCAGGCCACTTTATTAGTACTAGTTCATCTTTCTTGTTTAATTCTCCAAAAAATACATTATTCCAGGGTTTCATTGTATTCACAGAGTCTCCACTTTGTTTACTTACAGTGTATATTTGATAAATAAAATGCTTGATCACCTATAAATATGGGAACACTAGTCACAAAAATGCCTTATTGCCTTTGCAGAAGTACGAGGTAAATTGATCACTATGTTTCGTTCGTATTTGTATTATAACTGGTCCGAATTAGTACTTGTCCAGTTTTATTTTCCATAAAAGATTATGAGTAGTTCAATTTGGTTATAATGCTTGTTACAATCTGAAGATAAATATGATCGCTTTTCTTGTTGCTGCTGGAAGGGCTTCTGAAGTTGCAACCATGAAAGCACAGAAACTTGATAGAGAACAAGAAGTATTTTCAGTTGAGTCACATCCTACAATGTGCTTTGTTTTTTAACACACTAACCTTTTCTCACTAACAATCTGTTTCCCTATCGCTTCTATAGACAAGACAAATTACAAGAAGCACTGGACTTGGCTAAATGGTGATTTCGCTGGTGAACTGGTAGATAAACTGAATATGTTCTTTCAGTTTGCAGAGCTGTAATACATTCACACAACATACCAGTTAATATTATTAGGCATAATACTGTTCAGTACATTGAGAAAATATCATATGCTAAATTGAAGCATGTAGAAGACAGAATACTCATGATTTAACATGTATTTTTGGCAATCTTTCTTGCAGGAGGCCTGCAGGAGCTTTCTTTTGCTCATATTCCAAGTGCCGTAGTTTCTCAAAGGAAATCAATTATCCTATGTTGTTGGGAAAGGTACTTGTTGCCCCGTCTTTACAGCTTTAAGCAACGACCAATGTTCTCTCATTTTCATTTCCTGATAACATCTGCACTTGTGTGAGCAGTGAGCCATAACAACGAGCGACGTTCCAAGAATGTCTGGAGATGTTGTAAGGAACATCTGCACTTGTGTGAGCACTATGTAATGATATTGTAATAGATATTGTAAATACTGTAACATCTTCTTATTATGTAATTGTTGCTTTATAGATCTATATATGGAATATACAATGGAGAGTATTTTTGGGCCTTTTAATCCGTGTCTCTAATGACTGAACATCAAGGCTGGTTTTTGAACACGCGTCTCTAATGACTCACATCAGAGACAGTTGTTTGAACATGCGTCTCTCATGACATCACATCAGACGGTTGTTGGAATACGCTTCTCTAATAAAATCACATCAGAGATGCGTGTTTTACAGCCGTCTCTAATGAATAACATCAGCGACGGTCGTTTGTCATCTCTAATGACTCGACATCAGTGACGCAAATTTAGTGACGGTTGTTACCCTGTCTTTAATGTGAAAAAACATTTGTCTCTAATCACCTTTTTTGTGGTAGTGAACCTTGGTCGCACTTTGGTGATTAAAACTTTGTCACTCTATGTATATGTTGGTTACTAAATTTATATAGAACCTAAGGAGCCCTTAATAACTAAATGCCTTTAGCAATCAATGATTATGCACTTTGGTCACTAAAAATGTATGTCTACAATAAAAACCAAATCTAGGTCGCTATTTGTTTGCTTTTACTAAGTTTCTTGGCTACTAAAACTTGGTGACTAGAACTTTATTTTTTTGCAGTGACATACCGCTACTAACATCTGCCTCCCCATATTTTCTTGCAGTAACATACCGCTACTACCATCCGCCTCCCCATAATCCATCATTGATATTTGTTTAGTTTTGTTCCACACCTAAATTTTGCTTATGCAAATCTGGCTGTCTTAGTTGTCCCATATCAAATCCAGTGAAACAGCTGAAAAGTGTGTTTGAGTGAAAAGCCACAACCTACTAAACAGTGCGGTGTGTGTTTGAGGAAAAAGCAAGGAGGAAAATTTAGATTTTTAAGACACAACTGTGGGTAAACTGATGCACGGTATGTATGTTAACGAGGTCACCTTCTGCCACTTCAGCCTATTATGCTCCTTTACAATGCACTTACCATTCACCACAAAAAAAAAACTTCATGGCAATGGACGATATGATGCAGGGAAATCTGGACAGCGAATGAAATAATATTTTACAATTAATATGCCACGTTACGGTTGCTTTCTCCTTTCATCTTCATGCACCTGAATTGTTTGAAGGAGTGTGAACATAGCTAAAACTATCATTCTTTTTCAATTTTAGTAACGTTGGGTTCAAAATTTCATGCTTTGGATATTGAATAGAAATCAGCAAAAAATTGATGCTGTTACGCAAATGTAGGTTACTACTTCAGAAAAAAATTGTCTACTGAATGGTAAAAGGAATCATAAATATGCCACCCTGTGATCCCTTTCCATGGAAAATATACACCATGTTTGTTGCAAGTTGTCAATAAGATGTTTGTTTAAAAGTCTAAGTTGATTAAAAATATTTTAACACAATTTCTCTTGCGAGCTCAGCTCATTTTGCTGGATGACTAACAGGTTTACACATGTCATTCATCAAATATTTTAGGCTCGAACTGTCATGTGGGTATGACATCTCAAAGGCGTGGCAAAGCAGCAGCTTCGGCCAGCCAGCAGAGCAGATCAGCACAACAGAATTAAGTAGGATAAATATCAATTAGTTGATTCAGTTTCTAGATGAGAAATAATAGGAGATTAGGTTGCCTAAAGACCTACAGTATATATGTAAGCCTACGGGCATAGCAGAGGAGAAAGAAAGAATTTAACCTTTTCCTGTCTTCTTCTACGATCAAGATTGAGAGCCGATGGGTAAAACCTCTCTCTAATCCCAACCGAGACTACGATCTTCATAGTCGAGGTTCGCCTCCTACCCCGCCACTGTTACCACCATATCATCGCCATAACATCTTGAAATCCAGATCTTGGCCTCACTCCACCCCGCCATGCCACCGCTAAACCTGTCCACACTACTGCCATCACCATCATGCCAGGGGATGAAGATCTAAAGTCTCTCCTGGCAACCATGATGAAGGAGCTCCAGGAACTCAACACAACCGTGACCACACTCACCAAGTCAGAGGTCAACACCCTGGCTATCCAGCACCTGGAACAAGGCTGGACTCTGATGATCCAGGGTTCCACCTCCAGTGTCATTACTATCTGCACAGGGGAACAGCACAACAACCAGCCACCGAGGTTTTAGAAGATGGACTTCCCAAAGTATGATGGCAAGGGAGATCCACGGCCATACATCAACCGTTGCGAGTCCAATTTTGTCCAGCAACACATCTTAGAAGAGAAGGTGTGGATGGCATCATACCATCTATTGGACACCGCACAACTATGGTTCATGCAGGTGCAACAAGATGAAGGGACGCCTCCATGAATGCGTTTCACGGAATTGCTTAATCTTCGCTTTACACCACCCTTGCGCTCCAATCCCTTGGGCGAACTGGCTGCCTGCAAACGCATCGGGGCTGTGGAGGACTACCAGGACTGTTTCCAGGCTTTACTGCCTAGAGCCGGTCTCCTCAGAGAAGAGCAGCACGTGCAGTTGTTCACAGCAGAGCTTCAACCACCGCTTAGCCTGGATGTGGAGATCCATAACCCACAATCTCGCGATTGCCATGACACACAAGATTGAGGTTCGCACTACAAGAAATCTGTTAAAGCATCTCCAACAAATACTTAAAATTTGACTACCTAAATTCAAGTTTTGGTTGTTGGTAAATTGATATTGGTAGCTATAAAAGTTCTCATCTCCAACAGGTACCGATACTATAGGTATTACCTATTGGGTACCCATTTAGCTACCTAGAAACATGAAATTGGCAGGAGTTAAATTTAGGGTACTCAATTAGGTCACTGTTGGAGATGTATTTTTACATGTGATAGTTTTATTTGTAAATAAGGTACTTATGTTTAGTTATCTGTTGGAGTTGCTCTTAACACTACTACAAAATGAGCTTACAGTGTCACTCAAAAAAGTATAACAATGTCGGCCGAATGTAACAGACGACACTAACAAGTCCCACTGGCCCCCCAATGTTACGACCTGACACTGTTGTGACCGCAACAATGTCGGACTCAAGTGACATCGTGCTACAAAACGACACTAATGGCTAACATTATTCAATAGTGTCGGTCACAGTGGACTTCACGACCAACGATACTATAGAACACTACATCAATATCTGTTATTGTTTATTTCATCCACATCTGACACTAGGAAAGAACACTATAGTATCAGACAAACGTGATCTAAAAAAAAGGGACACTGATAATGAATCTATCAGTGTTGGTCGTGCTGACGTCAAGAATAACCGAAACTAGTATCTTTTAGCAGTGTCGGTTTTTTGTGCGATATGTTAGGACGACACAACTATCTCATGTATTGTATATATTGAAAAAAGGAAGAAACTACAACAATATGTCCAGATTGCACATTGCTGGTCGTGCAATGTACAATCTGGACATACAGTTTACATGCTCCCTTGCCAAACGATAGAAAGCCAAATCTTATAAATAGGTCAGCACTTGCAAGAATAGGCGAGGTGGGACTAAAGTACAATGAGCAATAGTGTCATTCAAGTATTACGTCAGCAGAAACTGATATTAAAATGACAAACCGACTTTGCAGCCGGGATTACACTTTTAACTTGTAGTAATAATATTTATAAATTTACATAACTTGTAAACATAATATTTATAAAATTATAAAATTACTACTACTACTTATAATAACTAGTCTTCCATGTCTGAGTCCTCCATGTCGAAGTCCTCTTCATCCTCCTCTTGAACAACTGACTTCGCCACCTCTGTGGAGAAACGCTTGATGGTCGCCTCTGTCAAACTAGTCGCTGCGTCGTGATGGGGGACGTCAGCTGAAGTAGGGTGTCGAAGGGGAAGTCAGGCTGGCATACCTTTACCGCAGACAGTATGCGATCCGCAACTGTCTGCGCCAGGTCAAGGCGCTCTGACTCCATCTTCTTAGGGAGCCGACTCAGCATCCCTTCCAGAGGACCCATGGCGTGGAGAAAGTGGGCAGGAAACCCCCCTTGGCCTAAAGAAAGCTCCAGACTCCCCAGCTTCAGATTCTTCACAGCACCGTACATCTTCTTGAAGATGTCCAATGCCATGTCGATTTGAAGCTGGAGAGACACCCGCATATCGTCAAGATATTGGCGAAGCTTGACGAGTCTTGCCTCCGACTCCTCAAGCTGCCTCTCCAGCTCCTGCACTTTCTGAGATGCCATCGGAGAATGGTTCGGAAGATAGTTCGAAAGAGATGGTTCAGAAGAGATGTAGAAGACGAGAATGAGGAGCGTAGTTGCGACCCCTTTTATAGCCCTTGGGTGAACTCCTCACCTTTCGACACTCCAGTTTCTACTGAGCGTTTTACATTCCGATGCTCCATTTGGATCCTTCTAGTGGGGCCGAGAGTTTTCAATATTATAAATGATATGACTGTCAATATAGACACTAATAGTGTCGGTCAAGTATGATGTCAGCATAAACCGATATTACAATGAACAATAGTGTCATTCAAGTATGATGTCAGCAGAAACTAACATTACAACTAGCAATAGTGTTGTTTAATTATGACGTCAGCTAAAACCGACATTAACGTAACTTACTTCTATTTTTCTAAAAAATAAACTGAAACATGTTTGGTACTGAAATAGTGAACCAAACAACATTGACACAAACCTAGCACTAAAACAGGGAACAAGTTACAGCACTGGATACACAATTTTATAATTCAAACAAAAATAAGAGTATGAAACAATATATTTCTCACATTCTCCTACTTTAACAAGTTTACCACCAATAGTCCTACCATACAACCAACTAAAGCAGTGATGACAAACTCCATCAGCTAGCACTCCTGCCTTCATCTTTGTGCTCAACTTCTCGTTCAACTCAGTTAATTCACAAGTCATTTGCGCAATTTGAAGCTTCAAGTTTGCTACTTCCACAGACACATCAATTACTTCCTTTTGTTCTTCCTTTGATGGAACCTGAACATGGTGGGGCACATTTGCAGCCAACCATCTCCTATAGTCCTTTTCCCGCTTGTAAAAATCGCACCTCATTGGATCATTTTACAATGAGATTCAAAGTATTCTAAAGAACAGGTGCATTAAAGCAAGTCAAATTAGAGCAGAATTGAACCCTCACCTGTTGATTCTCCTCGCATTTGAAAAAGAATTCACCGTACGTGTTGGCCTTCTTGCTCTGCAGCCTAATGACTCACTTTTCACACTTTGGACAATCAACCAGGGGGAGTTGTCGCATATCCAAGCTGATCGCTAGGCTCTAAGACATCGCAACCTTCACTGAGCTAGATGAAACCCTAGGCTCTGTCATAGATCGACGGGAAGACACCAGCGGCATGGTCCTGCGCCACTTGCCCTCAACGTTGATGCTTGGGCTCGAACACCGGTTATCGAGCAATGGGGAACGAGGATGACTAGGCGAGAGAGCAAGATTTGAGCAATGGGGAACGAGGATGACCAGGAGAGCGAGCGAGATTCGAGAGGATGCCGGCGCGGGGGGATAGAAGAAGAAAGGAGAAGGGTAATTTCGATACAAACAAAAATTGCAATAGTGTCGGTCATGTATGACGTCAGCGAAAACCGACATTACAAATAGCAATAGTGTCGGTCATGTAGGAAGTCAGAGGAAACCGACATTACAATTAGCAATAGTGTCAGTCAAATATATTGACATCATCTTTGAGTGACATTACAGTAGTGAGTAACAATTAACATATCCTAGAATCTTTGATGAACACTTGTTGATCATTACAAATTAGAAATGTCATTACAAATTACAGAAGTGACATTTTACAAAATCATTAGAAATACATGTCTTCAATAGAGTTGACAAAGCCTAGAACGGCAAGGGCCACATCTACCTGCTGCTCAATGGCGGCGATGTTCTCGGAGGTCGGTGCTTATCACTCGTCTGGCTCGGCTCACGCCCGGAAGGGAACGCGGAGATTAAGTACAAGATGTAGAATAACAGACTAGAAGTGTCATGTTGCCAGTAATGCAAGGGTGAGTGAAGCTAGATCTAGTAACCTGCATCAAATGAGAATAACAGATCCGACAAACAAATGATGTTGCAAACAGATCTAACAAGCGAAATATAGAATTTGTATATGCTCATCAGGCTACCGTGCGCGACTAGGCATCATAAGTAATAACCGAAGAAGGACCATACTCGCGGCGTGATAAGAGGAGGAGGAGCGGCGGTGGTTCCAGAGAGGAGGAGGGGCAGCGTGCGGCGGCTGAGGGGCGGCAGTGTGCAGATGATTGTGAAGCAAGGGGGCGGGATTCATATATAGGTGAGAATGACTTGGGTTTAATTTGTAGTATCGGTCGGTCTGACATCACCAATAACCGACATTACAAGGACAACAGTATTGGTGCTTTACAACTATAGTGTCGGTAGCTGCCTGACCAAAATTACAACATCACTCATTAAACATAACTTAAAACATTTCAATTTTTATAAGCACCAAATGTTTCATTATTTTGTACAATATTTTCTAGATGATAAGCATTCTTATTTCATTTTAGAACATATTTTTTATATAAATTTTGTAATCACTTTCAACCTACATTAAACATTTTCTTGTACTCATAACGTATAGTACCATATGATTGGTAACCTATAGCTCCATTTGAACTAAAAATTTTATGAAAAGACTCAAAAAATTCAAACAAAAATTTGTCAGGTTCCTTACACAATGCAATTTAGTAAAATCAAATTGTAGATCAAAATTCATTATATATGTCGAGAAAAAACATTAAAGAAATTATTAAACTTATTAATAGTGTCAGGCAAGCTGAAATCAGCAGCGACCGACATTGCAAGGCCAACAGTGTCGGTCTTTTACTTTTGTAGTGTCAGTTGGCACGATCGAAATTACAACGTCATTTACTTTTGTAGTGTCAGTTAGCATGACCGAAATTACAACGTCACTCAGCAAACATAACTTAAATTATTTCAAATTTTTTTACGCGCCAAATGTTACATTATCTTGTACAAAGTTTTCTAGATGGTAAGCATTACTATTTCATTATAGAACTTTTTTTTATAAATTTTATAATCATTTTTGACCTACATTCAACATTTTCTTATACTCATAATGTGGAGTGCCAAATGATTGGTAACCTATAGTTTCATTTGAACTAAAAATTTCATGAAAAGACTCAAAAAAATTCAAACAGAAATTTGTTCGGTTCCTTATACAGTGCAATTTACTAAAATCAAATTATAGATCAAATATCATTATATATGTCGAGAAAAAAAACATTAAAGAAATTGTTAATCTTATTAGCAGTATTTGTAGTGTCGGTTATTGTGATGTCATGGTGCCCGACATTATTACTCTTACTATATAAACGGGCCTTGTCGCTTTGTTCTACACTAAACCTGATGGCGTTTTCATTTCCCGCATGGCACCGTTACGTTGCCAAAATTTTTCGCGAACCCTAAACCCGTCGCCACCGCTCCCGTCGCTGCTACTCCGGCACCGACCGCGGCTAGTCGATCGTCCTCCTTGGCTTTGGCACCGGTCATAGCTGCGCGTTGTCCTCTGACCTTTGGCTACGCGTTCGCCTTCGACCTCGGCACCCACCGCGTTTTCTACTATGGCTCTGTTCTCTTGGCAGGCGTCTCCTCTCCCCCTCACCTACTTCGAAACCCTATTGTAAGTGCCCTCACCCATTCTTTCTCGGTAAGCCGCCTCCCCTCCCCCATTTCGACAATTTGCAAACTGTAAGTTGCATCCCCTCCCACTATTGTTCCTCTCAATTTTTGTGACTTCGAAGAGCTATATGACATTTTTGATGTATATACATATTATTATTTAGTTTATGGATACATTGTAAGACCTTCTTTGGCAGAAAGGTAAAATTGCTAATTCAAATATTTCACTTGTGAGTTTGATCTGATTCTTGTGAAATTTTTCTATGAATCCTGTGAAATTACTGTGTGAATAACAGTGTCAGTATTGCTGACATCATATTTGACCGACACTACTATAACCGACTCCACTATATATGACACCTGTCCTAAATTCTCTTATATATAGGAATGTTACTATTGCTATATGGCCTTAGAGCGTTGGAAGGCTAGCAAAAGTCTTTCTATTCTGTACCCTCTTCTTTTTAATATCCATTTAGATACAATAATATATATTTTTCTATTTTAGTACACAATATCTACAATGGAGGAAGTTGATGCATCGACACCTGTGGCTTCTTCTCCCAAAAGCTCAAGTAGCTCATCTTTTGAGGAACCTTCCCCTCCCTATCCTCTGTGTGCAAAAAGGCAACGCTTACCGCAAGAAGACCCCGATTACAATTCAACCGATGAGGTATTTGATAGTCAAATTAACACTATTCATTTTAACTCAAACAAAAATGCTTTTTATAACTCGATCTTCATAGCATATTCTCGCTCGAAGCACTAGACGACTTAATTTCACTAATGAAGAAGAAGCGATAGCGCCGAGTGCCGATTGAGGACACGACCACCCCACATCATCCACTTCTGAAAGTGCATGTAGGATCCCTTGTGGATTTTAGGATGAATTGCGACAAACAATGGAAATATTTGATGGCACTTTGTGAGTATGTGTGCAGGTACTATGTTCATGGAACTCTTTTGACCAAAAGACACGAAAGGATGGTTCCAGGAAAGTCAACAAGCTACATGCTAGAATTTTTGCTGTAGAAGCTGTCGACCAATGTGGTGCGCCTATGGAAACAGAAGGAATCAACGCAAAATGGAGTAATGATTGTGGTGCCTTAGTAAGAGAAAAAGTTAGAATACATTTCATGATTGGCGTAGTGTTTCGGAAATAAAAAAGAATGAATTGTGGGACAACTTATGCGCAAAGTACCTTTTCCCCACAGATTGCCTTCACCGTGTAAAAAAGGCATCTCTCTATACAATGGGAACATGCCTTCGGACATTTAGGACGAACCTTAATAAGGATTATGTTTGAAAGGGTTTGACACCATTCAACAAGTTCGATTTTATTACACCTGATGATTGAAAAGCATTTGTTGAGAAGATGACATCTGAAAATGCTTTAAAGAGTAGTGAGTCTTTTAAGGAACTGAGTAAAAAGAACAAGATGCATCCTAATCTTGGTCCAGGTGGATATGCTGCTAAAATCAAAAAGTGGAGGCTAAAAGAACAACAGGATCGAGAATCTAGGATACTGAACCCACTAGAAGGATGCAGTGAACATACTCGAAATTGGGTCTTGGGTCGATCCAAGTCAACTGATGATGGACAATTGATTCCTAAAAGCTCAGATATTAGTGAAGTTATACTAAAAGTCAAGGAGCTAGCTGCAAAAGAGAAAGAAGGCACCTTTAAGCCAAAGAGAGAAAGAGACTAGCTTACTGTTGCCCTTGAAAACAAGGAATGTCGAGGTCGTACACGAGCCTTCTCTTCAATGGCTGCGTGGAAATTAGAGTTCTCAGACGACATGAGCAGCTACAAGAAGTGTGATCCACCCAACAAGGATGATGAATACGAGAAGTGGAAAGAAAACTTCTTCCAATTCCTCAAAGAAAATCCACAGTTTGTTCAACTATTTGCTGTACCGGATGTCCGAATTAGTGTCAACGACAACATCGAGACTACTCCAACTACTGAAAACCTGCCCAAGCAGCCATGGGTCCACGCCTTAACCGGCCATTAAGTACCCAGTGGATGATATAATCAAGAATACTCCTTGCTCATTGAATATGGCTCTTGGCAGAAAAAGGAGCATCATGGTTGCAGAAGGCATTGCAATGCCTGGTAGTACATTTCATACTGTATCTATTCCACCAGAGTGTGCCAAGATGCAACTAATCAAGGTAGTAGATGACAAGTATCTTTATTTTGGTCTCGATTATCCTGATGAGGAAGAGGGGATTGACACTCTGAGGGATGCCGCTAATAATTTCATCCTTTGGCACCGACGAGCCATTTTTTTGCAATCTATAGTTGGAACGACACCAGTGTCTCAACTTACTCTAGCACTTTCGCCTCGGTCTTCTCCAACAGAAGAGAATGAAGGTGCTGGTGCTGAGAGGCCTCTCATGGCCCCCCTCCGCCTCCAAAAAGACATGAGGATGAGGCTGCTGCAGCTGAGGGGCCTATCATAGACCCTCTCTACCTCCTGAGAGACATGAGGATGAGGCTGCTGTTGTTGAGGGGCCTATCATGACCCCCTTCGCCTCCTGAGACACATAAGCGTGATGCTGCTCTTGCTGAGGGGCCTATCATGGACGCCTCTCCGCCTCCTGAGACACATGAGCATGAGGCTGCTCTTGCTGAGAGGTCCGCTGAGGGGCCTATCATGGACCTCTTCCGCCTCCCGAGACACATGATGATGAGAGTGTTGCTGAGAAACCTATTGGTGACCTACCTACGCCTCAACCGAAATGTGCTAAGGACTCAACATCCAACAAGAATATAGGTCAACATCTTTTATTAACTAGTATGTTAACTGCTAAAGTGTAGAACACACATTAATGTTCTCCTTTACAGTTCAAACGTTCCTCAACGTTATAACAGAACCATACACCTATGAAAAAAAGGAACTAGTAGAGCACACACCTCTCGTGCCTCTGGCCTGCCACTATTACCGAGCCGTATGGTCATGGAGAAAGACTGGATGATGCGTAGATTTCATGGGTGGTACTTAGACCCCGTTTGGAACAGCTTTTTTAGACATGCTTTGGTAGGAAACGAGATTAATTGTGAAGCAGCTGTGTAGAAAATCAATTGCCGTAGAAGCTTACCGTTTGGCAGCTCAGATTATTTTGACCACTGGCCGTTCTTCCGGAGGAGCTCACAGGTGCAGATGGGGTAGAAGTGTGGCCGATGGGGATGAAGGCCATGACTGGTGAGTAGCTTGCTGGTCCGTTCCTTGAGATCCTGTTGCACTGGTCCTCTGTTGTTCCTCGAGATCCTGTTGCACTGGTCCTCTGTTGCTAGGAGCGGCAGTGTCGGAGGACGCGGCAGGGAGGCCGGAGGACGCAGCGGCACCGAAGGACGTGGTGGGGAGTGCACCGAAGGATGCGACAGGGAGTAGCGGCACTGGAGGACGTGACGAGAAGTCAGACGATGCGGCGGGGAGTGAACTCCGCTGTCGAAGGATGCGGTGGGGATGATGAAGGCAGCTCTTGCACGGAGAATCATAGCGCGTTCCACAGAATCTGCTCTATTGCCTGATTCTGCGTTGCAGTGTTAACCCGACGTTGGAAAGAATCGTGTCATCGAGAAGCAGCGGGAGAAGCAGTTCATTTTGCATCCTTCATCGATTAATTCCAACGAAAGCTGCCCATAAGTAGTTCCAAACGGGGCCTTAGAAGCATGTTCTAAAGGTGTTCAGTGTATTCAAGTTAAGATTTCTAACGAACTTTTTAACACTATGCCAATGGATCTAAATGTGCCATTTGAAGATATACATGCCCTCTATCGACTTAAGAGATTGGATGCCACTCTCATAACGATATGGTGCTTGTAAGTGTTTCAAATAATAATAACCTTATAATTAGTCATACTATTAATTGACAACATAATTGATTATATATTGTTTCATGTTTTTAAAATGTGCTTCCACTGTGGTGCTGATAAGAAAGTTGGGTACCTTAACCCAACAACAATAAGCCAATCAGCGATCAATGTCCCTATAGACCACCCTGACTTAAAGGGCAAGAGAAAAAATGACCAAAAGGTGTACCATAACGTGTTTGTCGAAAATGCTAGAAATGCTGCATCAGCCTATATAGGTAGGGCCATGTACAATTAGCAGGACAGGGAGTGCATCATGGATCCTTATAGCTTTGAGTGAGTATGCTTTCCTCTATTACTTACTTAACCCTACATTTGACTAATAAATTCAAACACTAACTTGATTAAGTGTACTTTTGTTATAGCGATTATTGGATTGCTTTCATGATATATCCAAAATTAGGGAAGGCTTGTGTATTTGACTCTCTTGATCGTGAGAGGAGCATCTACAACGATTTCTTGCAAGTCTTTGATTCGTAATGACCACTAATATCATTTTAATTATTTAGTGATATGATATCTATAATCATGACACAATATTTTTTACTGGTGACAGAGCTTACCGGTTCAACATCAAGCTTGAAGAAAAACACCATCTAAAACGGAAAGAAAAATTATCAAACAAAACACATTTTCCGGTACTACTACACCATAATTTAATAATCTATATCATTATATTTTTGTCTATATCTTTGAGACTTTTAATGTTTTTATTTTGTTTCCAAAGTGTGCAGAACAGGCTTGTGGCAGTGTACATTGTGGCTACTATGTGTGCAAATACATAGATCTCTGAAAAATACATGACATTGCCCAAAGAAGATTATGTATGAAAAAATGTAAGTACTTGCAGTTTTAGTAATATTGTTATATTTATTTTCACACTGTATTGATATTTGCATTTTAGTAATTACTAATTATGTTCTTAATATTTGCAGTCAGACAAGCAGGTGCAAATGCAAGAAAGCTAATATGATGAAGCCACACTCTATGACATTGCATCTCGGATGATCTGCTTTTTGTTGCATGAGTTTATTCATCCAATGGGTAAATATTATGACCTAAAAGGTGCTGTGGGAAGACATGAAGAACTTTTTAATTGGTGCGGGAATATAACAATTCTGAACTAATTCGACAAAACTTTGAGGGCTGGGCAGAAGAGAATTAATGAACAAGATCGGAGTTGGCTGAGCAAATGAAATTTTAGTTGTTAGTTCTATGTGAAGTATGTATATTCATGTATATGTGTAAATTAAGCTGCTGCAGTGGATAAACTTGTGTACATATGTGACCCTAAATATTCACTTTGTGAATACATTGTCTCCGTCAATATATTTTATTAATCTATTATTTACATTTGATATGTTTTATTCAGATGGCTCTTATTCAAATATATGAAAGTGTCAGTTTTGTCATGTCACAAAAACCGACACCCCTAATCTAAAAAGTAGTGTCGGCTACATGACGTCATAATATATGACATAAGAGTCCTGTAAACAATGTCCGCAAAATTGATATCCTTGAGACCAACCCTATTGGTAGTGAGAGCAGTGTCGGTTGCATGACGTCAACACAACCGAAACCACAGTGGAAATGGTAGTGTCTGTTCCATGACGTCATAATAAATGACACTGATGTTAACATAAATCAGTGTCGATTGTATGGCGTCAAGAGAGCGACACTGGTGTAACTAATAGTAGTATCGGTCAAATAATATCACGCCGTGCGACACTGCTATTTTAGTTACTTTTGTCGGTCAGACGATATCATGCCGATCGACACTGCTATTGTTACTGCTAGAGTCGGTTTTGCTGGCGTCATCTTGACCGACACTGAAGACACTGCTATCAGTGTCGGCCAGATGATGTCATGTGACTGACATTGATAATTTGATTCATTGTTGGTTTTTTCGGACCGACATTAATTATCATTTACAGTAGTGTCGTATGAAGAGTATCGCACAATTTCATCCACATTGCAGAAACTTATGACCCGACATTGAAAAGTCTTTTTGTAGTAGTGTAATCTTTGACGGATTCTCCATGAAAGATTCAAAAAATGTCATTATAATTGCAATTGCCCATAATATAGTCATGTTTTATTAGATTCATCACAATTATCCACTAATTGGTGACATTTAGAAAATTAGTCACGATTGGCCCACTACTTGGTGACATTTTAGGAAATTCATCACAATAGACCCACTAATAGCTGACCTTTTAGAAAATTCGTCACAATTTGGCCCACTAATCGGTGACATTTTAGGAAATTCGCGGTGGATTGAACCCTACATCTCCAGCACGGCCCAACGGCGGGAACCCCAATTTCAATACGCCATCCCTCTCGGTTCCCAGACTCACCCGTGACCTCGCACTCGCAGCCTTATACGCAGCCCGCTGCCTCCGTCGCCCCGCAACCGCTCTTTCCTCGACTCCCATCATCTTCTCTCCATGCTCGCCAGCTGGCTTGCTATCCCTCGCTCACGGCAGTCGTTCGATGACTCCGTCGCACTCTTTCCGCCCGCGCCGCGCGTCTTCACCCAGCGTCTAGGCTGTGGACACGAGGAATTGATCTCCTGCAGCTGCGGGGATTTCATTTCTCCTATGATTGATGGCCCCAGTTGTGATTGATTCTTCAGCTAAGACATTATTTTGGATGGGTTAGGGTTTTAGTGCTATTTTTTTTCTCGGATGAAGGCTCCGGTCTGCTGTTTGCAGGTCCTTGCTCCGATTGCTCACTTCCCTGTTACGATTTCCTCCAATTCCTACGATTCCTCTGTCGGTAGGTCTCTGCTCTGATCCCTAGCTTCCCTGCTCTGATTTCTCACTTTCCTGCTCTGATTCCTCTGATGGCAGGTCCAACCATGCCTGCACGTTCGTGGTCCAAAGGGACACCGCCATCTACCGAAGGACTGCTACCAGCGACATCACCAAGCCTTCCCAATTTTCTACCAACGACAGTAACCGTTGAAGAGCGTCAGGTGAAGAAACTATTTCAAGCCGGAACATCGGCGTCTGGGATTGTGCTACAGTTGCAATGAAAAGTATGGCCACGGCAATAATAATTTGAGCCAGCACCTGTTTCTCCTCAACCTCGGCGACGATGACAACAACGGCGAACCAGATGAGGGCATCGGCGGGACAGGTGAGCGCCGCATCTCCCTGCATGCCATCGCCAGTGTTCGTATGAGCGCAACCATGCAAGTGGTCCCCAAGAAGGTTGGTACTGCATTCCATGCCTTGCTGGACACCGGCTCTACACATAATTGTAAGAATTAAAACTTATGAATCTCCTAGCCCAATATTAGAACACCTAAAATCAGGATTCCGGGTTACCTTTTCTTGAGACTTGGTCTGCCAAATCTTGAAAGATCTGGCTTTGCATGTGACGTGTTTTATATAATTCAGTTTTTATTTTTTCTTGTATTAAGTTTGTAAGTTGATTTGTAGTTTTGACAGTACACATGTAACATGTAAAACTGAATCTTTTATGATTTGTTAGAGGTCTGTCTCTTGTAATTTGTCTCCCTTGGCAACTAGCTCATGGCGCGGGCAAGCGTTTTTGTCAACCCAGATGCATGCCCATGTTGGCTGAGGATTTCTACTGACGTCACCAAATTTTGTTTGACATCCATCTTTTGGTGAAGAATTAGCAAGCATGTGCCAAATTTCAAAGGCTTACGAATATTTAAAAAGCAGATCAAAGTAGCAATCTAAACAGTCCCTAAAAACCGAAGGATCCTTCGGAAACAGAAAGAAACCTACAACCTTCACTCAAACAAAGTGAGACTTTAATTAATCACATCCTTTTTCTTACTACACTATCGATTGGTGCTGTGTGAACCACACTTGTATTATTTGTTGTGATCAGAGCACAATACTTTTGTTCGGCTGTCAATCCTACTTTCTTGTTTGAATTGCAGACACTTTTTAGCTTTTAGTTCGATTAATTAACCAATGGCTTTACGCATTGAGCCCGACTACTTTGTGTCTGGCTAATTTTAAAATTAGCTTAGATTCACCAATGTTGAACGAAAATTCTCAGGTATTAATTGTGCATGCAGCCATCTTTTGTTTGAATTCAGCTCACATATTTTTCTTTGAGACCCCATGTTCTTAAAAGTGACCACACGACATGATACTTTTATGCCTCCTCTGGAATGCAGGAATTTCAGAGGAGTTATGCATGAATTTTACAGGAATTAATTTAATTTCATAGAAAAATCAAGATTTAAGAATTTTTCCCGCAATCCGAAGGAGGCCTTAGTTGTTTTGCAATATAAGGAGATGCTCCCTCCGTCCCATTTTAAGTGTCATTTTTTTACTTTGAAATCACCTTTGACTATTTGTCATATTCAAAATTTTATATAAAATTATTTATTTTATTATGAGTTATTTTATTAGTTAAAATACTTTAAGTATGACTTATTTGTTTTTATATTTTCATAATTTTTTAATAAAATGGTTGGTCAAACACGATATCTAAAATTAAAAAATGACACTTAAATAGGACGGAGAGAGAGTAGTAGTCTAGTTTCAGTTGTTAGTCGTCAAGAGGTCAGACATGTCACATTCATATTTTCTTTTAAAAAAATTGGCACTTGACTGTTCAAACAAGGTCATGCCAATCTGGCTGCACGCCTAATTAAAATTGTAAATCTCCGCTTTTGTCTCTGATTGAGAAATTGCTCGACCATTTTGAGTACTTATTTCTTAAAAGTAACTATCGTATTAAACATCAGTTAATTTGGGTTGTTAGCTGATATTTCGATTGAATGCGCAACCCTCCTGGCATTGCACTGTTGGTATATAATATTCCATCTTTCTTTAATCTTCAAATTTGTTCAGCCCGAGAGTTAGGAATCCAGGGTGACCTCGGAAAGCGAAATTTGTCAACAACCAAGCGGGAGATGCTCTTTTGTCTTATAGCATCTTTTCTGCTAGATACTGATGTCCACTACTGTACAAGACAAACTTAATACTTCTTCCGTCCCATAATAAGTGATGTTTTTTACTTTTTGAAATCGACGTTTGACTATGTCTTATTCAAAAAATTTATGAAAATAAAAAAATAAACAAGACAAGGTTAAAGTACTTCTAATAATTACTCATTTCATAATAAAATGAATAATATTTTTACAAATTTTTTTTGAATAAGATGAATGGTAAAAGATAGATGTTTAAAAATCTAAAAAACACTTATTTTATGACAGAGGAAGTAATAACCACCTAAGCCGCTACGGGACTGGTCAGAGAAATTGCCACTATAAATTCTATTGCACATTGTCAATAAAAAGAACCGCAAAGTATGCTCTCAAGGTTTATAAGTTGGAAATTTGTCTATTGGACAATGTTTGTGTTTGGCTTCGTCAGGCACACACCGTCTGAACTGATTTTGTCTAGGGACATCGTCTAGGCCGGTCATGATTTAAATATGTATTTCAGCTGGAGATAAAAACTACCCACCGGCATCCTATTAAAAAAATCTTACTAAACTGTTCTCTAGATGTTTACACTCCAACAATTCAGTCTTTTTTTCAACACTTCTTACAGTTGGCAAAGGTCACTTTTACCAGCAAGTTAATTGTCGGGGAAAGGTTATGCCGAAACTTTTGAAACCATTAGCATAATGCTAATGGACCCTTCCAGCATTGATTTATGATTTGAAAACCATTTTCATATAATTGCCTAGCTTGTACATACGAAGCTAACAGTTCACACACTTAATGGATTGGACTAATGAGTATCTTGCCTCTGATTGTCTCTAATGCATGTGGGAGATTGTTAGATATATTCCCATGAGAGAAGTCAGATTTGATTCATATTTGAGGGCTATAAGGATAATGATCCGTGAAGGATTAGTGTTAATTGGCCGGCTTATGGAAGCACATTAGTGAGGTTTATATAAGTGGAGGGAGGGTTAGGGGCATATGTATCTCACATTTCAAAAGCCCTAGCTGCCGCCTCTACCATCGCTCTCACAGAAACCCTAGCTGCACCGCCGGTGCTAGCACATAGCATGGTCCTTCCAATCCTGTAAATGTGCATATCACAAAGAGGCACTGCTGTTGTGGAGCTGATTCAGTTAAACTAAGAGGAGATTGTTGCTGTGAACAACTACTTTATCTACACCAACGAGCTTTCCACTGTTGAATGATGGAAATTGTTTATCGCTATCGTAGCGAAGTCAAGAACTAAGCGTTGCCTTTATTTAAGTTTCAGATTCTTGAGTACGATAATTTGCTTCGGTGACGTACTCTAAATCATTTCATGCACAGCCTGTACAAGGAGGGGTTACTCCCTTTGTTTCTAATTAAATTAATGTCTCCGTCGATTTTAGCATCAATTTTGACCATCCGTTTTAATCAAAAACTTAGTTTATGATAAACTAAATTATAACAAAATATATAATATTTATAATTTTTTGAATAAGATAAATAGTCAAAGTTGATGTTAGAAGTCAACGGTGACATCAATTTAAAAACGGAGGGTACTTCTTCCATTATCTTTTTTATTTAACTTTTCCTAAAGTTGCTTAGTTCAATAATTGAGAACATTAAGGTATCCCGGAGTAAGACAAGGAGCTGGCCGTCGTCCATACAGTAGACGTCCAGTTGCAGATTCAAATTCAACGGCTCAAGGTCGACCTTGTCACCAGCTCCAGTTCCACTTGGACTAATTACATAGTAGCAGCTAGAGAACGTGGATGCGAGGAAGGGTTTGGTTGGAGAGTGTGGCTCCACATGCATCAGTACGGGCAGACGACGAAAATGCCAACAGTACGGCAGCCCTTTGCTCTATAAATTTTGACGGTTGAGAGTAGTAGTTACTAGTTAATAGTTATGGCCAAGTTGACTGTTAAAGAAACACCAATGACGACACTGGTGATTGGGAAGGCGTACACTATGAACGATTTTCATACTAAACAGAACCACAAGCAAATACAGGCATAAATACAGGCTCAAGCTGGGGTAACTCACATCTGATTGTCCACACACGCGCACACACACACACACACACACACAGAGAGAGAGAGAGAGAGAGAGAGAGAGAGAGAGAGATGGCGGCAAAACAGCAACTGCTTGCCGTGATTCGGCCGACGGCGACGGGTCAGCAACCACAACAGCACATAAACGCGAGAAATCAGCAACGTCCAGGTAAAGTCTCGTTTACCATAACTTTATTGCAAATTTTGGAGTTTGAGAGATGGTACAACAATATCTCTACTCTTAAAAATAACAGTTTTTCTTTTTTAAATATACACGATAAAATATTCCTAAAAGAGATGGATTAGGTTATATGCACACAGAAAATATACCCAGAGTTATTTTTTTTAACAAATCTGACAGATGAAATCTCTCCACAGCACCTCTTACAAATCTAACGAATGAACTCTTTCAAATCTCCTAGGCCATGGGCCCACACGAACCATTGTTAGTTAATAAAACATAATTACTTGGAACAAATATATAAGATCACGAAAAGTTACTGAAAAACAAAACAAATACATTTTGATATTAAAATATTATTTTTTAAATTAATATTTTTCTTAGACAGTAGCATTAGCACGAACATTGGAACTAGTTTGTTGAAGAAATTAAGGTCTTTATGTTTTGAGTAAATAATATCCGTATGAAAGTCAGGATGATTGGCTAACAGTAGTTGTTTGCAATGTCATTCTAATTTACCCCACTTATTCTTGAGTAAAAATGGTGGAGGAGTGTGTTACGAGAGACTTGATAAGACTTCACCAAGGAGCTGGTCTTGAATAGTACTTTGATCATTAATAATAGAGAATTACATATATAAATTATATTAGTAGATTCATCGTAAAATAAACTTCTATAATATGTACCTCTTTATATTATAAATTATTTAATTTATAGATATTATTAGTCAAGGTTAAAAGGAGTTTTACTTTGATTAGACTTAAAAATGCGTATGTTTTAGAACATGTGTAGTAGATTGTAAAGGCTAGCAATTCACGTGTTTGAACCTTGACTTTTTTGTTTTCCCTCTTTTTTGATTTGCAATTATTATTTTTCTTTTGTCTTCCTTTTTCCTTTTTTCCTTCTTTATGCCTTTTTCCTTATGTTTTGTTTCTTAGGGTTTCAACTCTAGTATATACTAACTTAAATAGG
>BCLG01001367.1:61470-72660 GCA_001602295.1 Zoysia matrella | reverse complement strand
AGTGACTATAGTTTCTCACAAGGCTTTAGATTGGTAAAGCCCAAGCACTACTACAAAAGAGATTTTTGCAAATAGATTTAAACGTATCTATGCAGGCAGTTTCAATATCTTCTTATATTCGTAAGGCTGTAAAAATACAAATTTCTATGAGTAAATTCTTTATTCACCCTAAAAAATTTATTCATTCGTTTATTCGCCCCTTATTTTTTATGTTTCCCTATTCGCCCTAACTGTTAATAATAACAGATTTTTTATCCATCTAAGTTGAAAAAGACAAAATACCTCTAAAACTAAGGGAAGTAAAATTTGATATTCTTAAACACTTATGTTTCATAACAAAAAATAATTTCAAAAATATGAAAACATATTTTTGAAATCATTTTTTTGTTATGTTCGATGTAGTCACATACATATTTAAGAATATTAAATTTTACTTCCATTAGTTTTAGAGGCAGTTTAGTCTTTTCAACTTAGATGGACAAAAAAAAACTGTTATTGTATATGAGATAGGATGAATTAGAGAAGAAAAACTAAGAATAAAGACGAATAAGAGAATTGAAAATTTTGAGATAAATAAAATAATGGATAAATTTCGTAGAGCGAATAAGGAATTTGCTCTAAAACTAAATAGCCGTAAATGCGAGCAACCCTGTGGCTCTGTGGCTCTAATCTATGGAGTTAATCAATTAAAACCAGGAGGGCGGATTCTGATCAAGTGAATCTGACCGAGTGAGCAATAGTCCGATCTTATTGTACCTTTCTTCATCTTCCACATGGCGTTTAATTTTGTAAGGAAAAGTCAAATGTTTTTCCTGTTTGGTCTTGTCTACCTTTTGTTGGGCACTTTTTCCTTACAAAATTGCAGAGTGTATGTTTGAGAGAAGCAAATGATGAATATTTTTATTCTGAAACAGTATCATTCGATCAAGGATGTATTTAATTAAAGCCCCCCAAGTTCTCCATTCATGCCTTGTTATGCACTGCAACAGGTAGCTTACCACACCTGCAAATAAGGGAGTTGGAGTATAGAGTCAGGGAGAAGCTCCTCAAAGAGCATTCTCCGTCAGCATATGACACGGCTTGGGTTGGCATGGTACCAGCGCAAGGTTCTCCTCTTGCACCACGCTTCCCACAGTTTGTGGAGTGGATCCGTCGAAACCAGCACGATGACGGTTCCTGGGGTGTCGGCAACCTTTGCCTGCCCTTGCTCGGCAAGGATGCTATCTCCTCTACAACGGCGTGCATTCTTGCCCTCAAGACATGGAACATCGGCTATGAGCAAATCATGAAAGGTATACGCAACTATTTTACATTGATATAAACATGGGGTTCTGAATATATATTCCCAGCATCGACCATTGACATCGTCGGCATGGTTTGGGATAAAAAATAATAATATCATTGGCATGGGTTTGTACTATTTCAGGGCTCCATTTTATCAAGGAAAATCATTCAAGATTAATGGATGAAAAATGTTACACACCGGTAGGATTCAATCTCATATTCCCCCGAATGGTAATGATTGGAATTGATATGGGCCTGGAGTTTCCACTAAGTGGATCTGATAAGGATTGGATATTAAGACTTCGAGAGGCAGAACTAAAAAGGTTAGAAGCCCCGTGAAACTGTTCATTTTTTCAGTTTCATGGTTCAGTTTTCGCCTTCCATTATGCCATTTTCGACTAACATCAAACTGAAGTATGCAGTGTGAAGGCTTCAGGAGGAAACGCTTATCATATGGCATACGTAGCAGAAGGATTAGGTGACTTGCAACTACTGAATCAGGTGCTGACGTATCAGAGGAAAGACGGATCATTGTTCAATTCTCCTTCGGCAACTGCTGCTCTAGCAATCGACACCAACAATGCGCATGCGCTTAAGTACTTGGACTTCCTTGCTGAAAAGTGTGGCAGCTCAGGTATGCCCATTGACCTCTGCCTACCTGATACATGCTGACATGGATTTAGCGTCGGTCACCAGTTTGTGTAATGTCATCAACATTTTTGTACAGTTCCTGCTGTGTATCCAACAGATATGTATTCGCAACTTTGCATGGTAGACACCCTTGAAAAGATTGGAATCGCTCCCCGTTTTACTTCAGAGATAAAGTACATATTGGATATGACATACAGGTTAGGTATCAGCTCTGATAACATATTCACAATTGTTCCTTATATTAATTTTCTAATTTGTCCAACTGGGATTCAAATTGCAGTTCCTGGCAGCAAAAGAATGAAGAGTTGATCATGGACCTGGAGACGTGTGCAATGGCATTCCGCGTCTTGCGCCAATACGGATATGACATCTCCTCTGGTACTCATGGGGCCTGAAATGTTGAGTTACTTTCTCTACGTGATCTCTGGAAACGCTGACTAATTAAAGTACAATATCCATGCAGATGCACTTTCTCACTTTGCTGAAGATCGTAGATTTTACAGTTCTGTGGAAGGTGATCTAAACGATACAAAGACACTCCTCGAATTGTATAAAGCTTCACAAGTATGCATTGTAAAGGATGAGCGGGCTCTGGACGACATTGGATCCTGGACAAAAAGACTGCTGAAGCAGCAACTGTGCTCCAAGAGGGTGCAAGGATCATTGACGTCCGAAGAGGTAACCTGCACAAATTTCCTTTATTGAACGCAGGTTTGATCATTGCATTGTGTAACATTATATACTTTCAGGTGGAATATGTTCTTCAATATCCATTATACTCTGGCACAGTGGAACCACTGCAGCAGAAAAGGACCATAGAAAGTTACAACACAAAGCTTGTCCAGATGGGAAAATCGGCGTACACGTGAGATCTTATATATCTCAAATAAAAAAAAGAGTTCACAAAACTACAGAATCTATACATATGTTACTGAAATTACTGTAGCAAATATGTAGTTTTTTGAAACTGTGGCTTAAATCTATAGTTTTGTGAGAATATAGATAAAATAGCTCTAGATTTGTGAATTTTACCCAAAAAAAATCATACAACGAAATCGTTATTGAATATGTTAAGCAATCATAGAATGACTGAGAAAATTATCAGGGCTCGTCACTCAAATGAAGATATTCTAGCTTTGGCCATTGAAGAATTCAGTTCCTCCCAATCATTCTACCAGAAAGAACTTGAATGCATTTTGAGGTATATATATCATTTATCTATGCTCCATTTTTCTCTCATATGCTGGCCAGAAAAATAACGTTCTTGAGGTAATTATGACGTGGAGCAACTTGTCTGAAACAGATGGTGGGAAAAGGTTGGCCTGCACCAGCTCAAATTTGTCAGAGTTATGCCACTGAATGTCTTTATCTTTTTGGCTTCCACTGTGCTTCCTTCTGAACTGCAAGACGCCAGCATTGCGTGGATACAGAACAGTATCCTTGTCACGGTAATCGACGACTTCTTCGACGGCGCCGGATCAACAGAAGAGCTAAAAAATCTTGTCGCGCTAATTGAGAAGTATAACTCTACTGTTAATTAAACGCCTTATTAAGTTCAATAGAAGAGGAGAGAAAAGAAGAGACGTTATCGATCCTTTGTTCTCACATGCTGCAGGTGGGACGCACATGAAGACATTGGGTTCTGCTCTGAGAACGTTGAGACTTTGTTCTACGCTGTTTACAGCACCAACAATCAGATCGGGGCAAAGGCTGAAGAGATACAGAATCGCAGTGTCATGGGCCACATCGCTGAAGTTGTAAGGCAGCCGTATCCTTGGTTTTCTTATCATCTTATGCATCCATTTCACCAGATTCTATAAGCATTAAGCTTGCCCTGCTATATGTATTCCTTTGCACTGCAGTGGGGTAACGTAGTGAGGGCTTACATGATCGAGGCAGAGTGGACGCGGGAAAGGCATGTGTCGACCATGGAAGAATACATGTCAGTCGCGGAACTAAGCGTTGCGCTGTGTGCCATCGTTCCCCCATGTTTGTACTTGGTGGGACCGAAGCTTTCGGAAGACATGATAAGGTGTTCGGAGTACGAGAAGCTTCTCAGGCATCTGTGTGTCAACGTTCGCTTGCTTAACGATCTTCGCACATATAAGAAGGAGATGACCGACGGATATATTAACAGCGTCCTGCTGAAGGCACTTGGCGATGGCCTCTCCTTGTCACCGGAGTCCATCGAAGCTGCGAAGATGGAAATTTCTGAGGCCGTTGCTGACTCTCGGAGGGAGCTGTTGATGCTTGTGCTCAGGGATGGAGTTTCAGTTCCTAGGCCGTGCAGAGACGTCTTCTGGAACTCGTACAAGATCGGACAACTGTTCTATGGACAAGGAGATGGCTTTAGCATGCCGCAAGAATTAGTTGCGGCTGTGAACGCAGTGGTTCATGAGCCACTACTTGTGATGGCTGATTCGTGCCTAGATTGAAAAACATGCTCCCTACTTTTCTAAATTGTTTTCTCTGTTGATTTTTTACATTAACTTTGATCATTCATCTCATTATTCAGAGATCTTTTCTACTTTCATGAGCTGACCTTTAATTTTCTGTTTTAGCCGGTGAAACTATTTTTTTAACAAACATGAATGTATGGGCATGGATGCCAAGTTGTTTGTTATTTTGTAATGCATGGACGATTATCTCAAACTTTTATAGACCTCCAAATGAATTGAATGGCTGTGTATATTGTACATGAAAACTTGGAGCAAACTATGAGGGTGGTGGATAGTTAATAGGAATCTAGCGTGGAGCAAAGTGTTGATGTTGAGTATGACTGTCTGGATTTGCACTTTTGTTTGAGTGATCGAGGCTTGAGCAAGCCTATGAAAGAGGAAACCCTGAGAAATCATGATTTCTAATATTGGTGGACTGCACATTAGGAAATCATGAGAAATCATGTGCTGCAAGAGCTCAGCATTACGGGCCTTTCATGAGTTCACTTTTATGGGATCACAAAATCATGTAACCACTGCCAGAAAAGACAATTTTTCCAGGTGTTAGAAACACACGAGAAAACAGATATTACACACGGGAAACAAATTTCCCGTGTATTTTTGGCGCGTGACAAACAAACGGAGAAAGGTACACGTGGACCATTACACGAGAAAGACAATGTTTCCCGTGTGGAACTCTCAGTGCACACGGGAGTTCTTCCCCTGTGCTCGTTGGCAACACACGAAAAATATAGCACACGGGAATATCAATTTTTAAACGGTGTCCGCAAACGGAAACATCGAGTTTCCGGAGTGCCTAATCAAAACTAACACACGGGAAACCTGAAAAACTAAGGGCTCGTTCTGAAACTTCCCCGTGAGCTATGAGTGACACAAGGGAATATCTTCATATAGGTTTTTTTCTTTGCACAATTTTAACTAAATAGCTAATTAATCTCTTCCAAAACAGGCATAATACAATACTTAATAAACAAGAGACATGATGATCACAGAATGAAAATGTCAAACACAATAATACTATATTGGATTGCCATTGATGAAAATTACTCATGCCTGAAGTAGCAGCATGTATCCAGTTACATAAATACCATAAAAATTACTAGGCTTAAACACATACATCCCATGTGTTCTGTAAATGCTAAAGGGTTAGCCTAAATTAGGATTCCAAGTCTGTATGTGCTACACAAAAGGATTAAGTCACCAAAATGACTATATATGCAACTTTTTCTACTTGTCAGACCAAATGACTATGAATATGTGAGTTCAATCAAATCACAGGACTAGTTTCGCCAATCTGATCTCCCTCTAGACTAGTTTGGCCTTGGCCTTGCACAGCGTCATTTACTGAATCTTGTTGGTTGTGAGCCTCGGACACAGAAGATTCCTTCATTTTTCACATGAGAACAAGTTAAAATAGTTTTCAGAAAATTATATTATATAAAATATGATCAGATGAGATGATGCTAACCAAATTTTGTGCTGGAGTTGAATTGTGAAAAGCATTGAATTCAGCCTGAAGTGCTTCTAGCTCCTGCTTGAGTTGTTGAACTTAAGAATTTTCAGAAGCAGCCCACTGATGTCGTGCAGGGCGTTCATCTTCTGTTGAATCCTTACGTGACAAGCGCACCTCCGAAAGTACCAAGTTTGTGTTGATAAAACCATCACCAATCATCCAATGACCATGTTTCTTACCCCTACCAGCTTTGTGGACAGCAACTCCATCTATAGGCTCATTAATCCAATTAAAATCAGGACCATGCCTCTCTAAGACAGCAACTCTGTATGCCTCCCGTGCAAGTATTTTTCATGAATACAAAAGTTATTTAGCACAAGAAACATGACATAAATGCATGAGGAGCAATGAAGAAGACTTACCAGCTTCTCTTTTGTTTTTGGATTGCAAAGACTGCCTTTTTTATCAACCCTCTTACCAATAGCATAAGCTTTAATATCAGATATTGGCCTCTTCTCTTGCTTTTCCTACACCAAACAAGTGATGATACATAATACTTTGTTGCCTGCCATCTTTTATATTTTGTATATTAGGATAAAACACTCACCAATTTTCTCTTATAGTGAGGAATAGAGGCACTGCCTTGGTAGTGAGCGGGTGATGGCATTTGCTCCTTCCGCTTCCTACCAGCACAAGATAAAGCTTTCCCGTCACTATTACACCATTTTAATTCCGCAATTTTCCTCCAAGCCTGTGGGCACTTCATAGCCCACCAAGCTTTTGCCTATACGATGCAAAAGCGTACATTTAAACTATAGCAAGTTGGAATATCAACTATTAATATGTGATAACTATGTTGAAACAGAACTTGCCTCCATATATTGTTCCACTGTGAGATAAGTCCTACACGCATCTTTTCTGGATATTTTTTGGTGCAATACAGTTTTGTGGTAGGTGATCACAGATTGAATTCGCCCTTCATAGAACATTCGATAAATGAGGTGTTTTGTGACATTGTGAACTACCCTTCTTGCATGATGCTTTGTATTTTCTGCCCACCTAAAGTACAGCTGTAAATAAGAAAAGTAAAGGGATAGTGAGACAATGCACAAAAAGGATTTATTTATTCTACCCTGTCCTTATTTTACCCAAAAATCTTCTTCCACTCGCTCAAGAAGATTATTTAATTTTCTCTCTGGATCGGCAATGGGGTCAGGTACCATCTGATAGTGCTTCCATGTAAATGCTGGCTCCTCCCTGCCTTCAAAGGTGACGAGTCCAGGAAATTTATCCCGAACAATCAGTCCTAGTATACCATTTGGAAGCCTTCCTTCTATGGTGTCTTCAATCCAGTGACTGTACTTGTCAAAAAAACCCTTAGTAGCAACCTCATTGTCCTGTTATGGGATGGGGCACTTCATTGTGGACAGCTATGCTTGCACGGAAGCTCTCTGTATCAAACCTGAACTCATGATCTAATGGAAGGAATTGTCGATGGGAATCAAAGAAAGACCACTTGTGACCAGACTTCAACCATATGCATTTTACATGATTCATGCATACTGGGCAAGGCATCTTCCCATGAACACACCATCCAGAAAAAATACCATATGTGGAAAAATCATGTAATGAGTATAAATATGTTGCACGCATTATAAAATTCTGCTTCGATGCTCGGTCATATGTAAGTATGCCTTCCTCGAAAGCTAGCTCCAATTCTTCTACTAGAGGTTGCATAAACACACTAAAGTTGGTTCCAGGGTGGTCTCGACCAGGGATTATCAAACTAAGAAAAATATTGTTCTTTTGCATGAGAATACCAGGTGGTAGGTTGAGTGGAATGACAAACACAGGCCAACACGAGTAGCTTGCAGCATTTGTAGTAAATGGGTTGAATCCATCTGTTGCTATTGCAAGACGAACATTTCTAGGTTCAGCAGCAAATTTTGGGTAATCTCGGTCATATTGTTTCCATGCTTCACCATCGGATGGGTGCACCAACTTGTCTGGACGATATCTATGCCCATGCTTGTGCCATGTCATTTGTTTTGCCGAAACCTCTGACATGTAAAAACGTTTAAGACGTGGTATAAGTGGTAGATAGCGCAACACTTTTCTAGCCACAGTAAGCTGACTTCTTTGACCATTACTTGATTCTATTTCAACATACCCAGACTCACCACATTTATCACAACACTTCTTGGTTTCATTCTGCTTCCTAAACAATATACAATTATTGGGGTAGACATCTATCTTCTCATATGGCATACTAAGGGCACTTAGCATTTTCTTAGCCTCATACAAATTAGGAGGAAGCCTATGTCCATGTGGAAGAAGGGTACATATTACACTCAGTACTGCATCAAAGCACGCAATACTTATGCTAAACTGTGATTTGATGGCAAGTAGTCGGGTGACAGCATCAAGCGCAAAAACTTGTGTATATTCATGAAGAGGCTGACTCACTGCAGATAACATTTGAAAAAATGCACGAGCTGAAGGTTCCGGTTCCTCCTCTATAGGCGGAACATGTGCATCACGAAAATCATCAATCATATCATTAATTCGATCATTGTCAAACACATGATCATCTATGCGTTGTCTGAGCACATCTGCTCTAGTAGGGTGTTCCTCCCCATGGTAGACCCACACGTATAGTCTGGCCTAAATCCATATTTGCACAGATGTGCTACCATTGTCATCCTTATTTGTGGTCGTGTATTGCCACACAAATTGCATGGGCATGGGACATCCTCACCATTTGCTCTACCAAACACATAATCTACAAATTGTTCAGTTTTCTCAATCCATTCAGAGGTATAATCTCCCCGTCCTCTATGCCCTGTATACATCCAACTACGCTCTTGCATTGTCCTAGTATTCATGAATTTACAAAAATGTTCAGATGTAGTTAAAAATGTCTATCTAGTGTAAATTATATAATATGTAACATGGAATCCCATATGTGTGCATGTTAATATTTTCTTATTAGGAATCAAAGATTGATACCCCTCTAGTCCAGCAAGATATTCGTCACAAAATCATCACAGGCACATTAACAAATATAAAGGAGATAGGTTAGTAGATGAGCGAACCATACGTGAAGTAGGTTTATCCTTTGAGCAGCAACAAGGTTATGATCTGAAAATAATTGATGGTTCTTATTAAAGCATACAAAAAATTTTCTTTATTATAGAAACTTGCTTTTATTAAATAATAATCTGTACAAATTTAGAAAATAGAGAATAGTGTTAAGTGCAGACTGGAAGCCAAAACATTAATCCCTTAATATTACACAGCACCCATTATAATGTGCAAGTGCCTCTTAATCTGCTATTAGATTTTTATTCCCAGATAAAGAGAAACGTGTCCAGTGTCCACTGCTCTCAAAATAATACACAGCACACATGATGCAATCTACCCGAAAAGGAGGTAATCCCATGAAAAATATAACTAATCAAGTGAACAAACAAAGAACTAACAGGGGAAATCAGGTGGGGCGGGTATCAAATCCATACCTGTATAAAGTTCTAGGGTTTAATGAGAGGGGGAGGAGGAGTAGAAATCAGCAGCCGTAGGCAGGCAGGTCCTCTGCAGGGGCAGCTCTTCGAGTTCAGGTGGCTGGTGGAGCTCACGAAGGTTGGAGTGTTGACTGGAAGCAGGTGAGAGAAATAAAGTGGATATTTGTTCTGGTGAGGGAGAAGCAGGTGGGAAAATTTAGGGTGGAGAGAAAGAATTCTGCTATTTTGCTGGACGGAAACGTGTCGCTCTGCGTCATAACGGAATGAATTTTTCTCAAACCGTGAAAAATGTCGTGTGCTATCTCTTGAACACGTGGCAAAATTTATGTTTTTTCAGTGTTGAGTCACTTTTTCGTATGTTATTTTATGCACTGAAGATAAGTATTTAATTCACCATGTGTTAGTGAAAAAATATTGGGAAAATCGTAGAAGGAAGGCTCGCTTAAAAGCGAGAGGAGGTCTGAGGCCGAATAGTTTGGCTGCGCGGGCACGGCCAGCTGCCTCCGCCGTGGACAACAAGGATTCAGGGTGGGGCCGGCGACGCGAACTATATAGAGGAGTCGCAGCCACGCCTTCAGTTGAGGACACGGGACGCCAATGACTCTGGAGTCATTGCCATTCTTCTGTTCGATGGACTGCTTCAAGGGGATCCTTGTACCAATCTTGCTGTGACCGTTGGTAGACCCCTGGCCGGGTTGCCATGGTCGTCCTCTTGAGCGCCAGGTGACCAGGTCCACATATTGCTACTTAGGCACTGTAGGGGCTCTCCCTGTCCACGTTGGTGCTTAGTATTCCAAATTTCTCCACATTTTTAGGAGAAGCCAGTTTGCTAAACAATTTTAGATAAGCTAGAGCCAGAAAAGTTATTTTTAAACAAGCCAGAGCTAAAGCTTAACTTTTTAAACAAGTCAGAGTAGAAGCTATTTTTTTTTGAAAAAAGCGAAGGCCTTAGAAAACGGGCCTTAGACAACCACTGAAAATGGGGAATAGATGAACATCTATTCGAGTAAATAATTGTTGAGATCAGGCCATGTTTTGTAGGGCTTTGGCTTCTGTCGCACCCCAAAATTCACCATAACTAAAATTTGAAAAGTTCAATTGTCACTAACAAAAAATGCTAACATATTTGTCTCTCTTTCTCTCCTTTTTCGAGGTACAAAATTTTATTTCGTAATTCGAACCGTATTAATTGGAGATTTCATAAAATATTAAAATTTGACCTTGTGAAAGTGATTGCCTTTTTTCTTTTCTGTCCTTGTCATTCGTTTTCTCATGTTCCATCTAAATTTCGAACCCATCCAATCCTTTGAATTTCGTATCATTCTAGTTCATTTGAATCCTATTCGACCTCCTTCAAATATATTCACTTTTTTAAGCCAGCAACTTGCACTCCGAATTTTTAGAACAAAATTGAAATCGAATTTGGAGATGAGCCCAAAACAAAAGTCGTCCGCCCTAAAATGTTCTACAACTCCACAAAATCTCAAACTCATCCGAGCTCCAGAAGTTTGTTTTTCAAAGCCAAATAGATGTCCGCTAGAAAATAATTCGTACTTCCAGCAGACAACCTACTTTAACGACCAACTACTTTCAAAATTCCGTAACTTCTTGAATCCTTTGAAAAACACAACCTGAACAATTTATGTTGTAAAACACAACATGCAGATTCATCCTACAAAAATTTCATCCCAATTCGAGTTCGTTTGCTCTTCCCTTTTCTATCCCAAAATGCTTAAATGACAAGCCAAATTGACTCGCAGGCCCCACCCGTCATCCACCTATCTCCTTGCTTCTTCCCCGATCTCCTCTCTCTAGTGCCGCA
>BCLG01001367.1:32976-47201 GCA_001602295.1 Zoysia matrella | reverse complement strand
TTATAGCTAATATAAATATAATGATATTTGTATTGTTGATGATAATACTAAAAGTAACATTAATAATAATAAAAAATTAATAGAGATAATATAAAAATAAATTTTGATACTGTTTAATAAATATAATAATAGAAAGCAGTATAATGTTAATATAAGAATATTTATATCATTTACAACTAAGTTGTTATAACTTTAATAAATTATAAATAATCTCTATCAATTGATAAATCCCATTTTAAATCCTAACGTTTTGTAAATTAATATATCTTACTGTTTTAATATAATAATTTGCACTTAAGTTCTCAGATCTTTAATTTAATTATAGATTAGTCTCTGAACCTTCTAAACACCATAACTTTTCAACCGTAGCTCTGATTTAAGTGAATTTTATATCAAAACGATTGTAAAGAAATAAACTATGAATTCATGACATCATCTCATTGATTCTCTTCTGTTGTATGCATAGTTGTGATTGAATTGTGGTTCTTTGTCTATTTTGTCTGTGCATTTAGAGAGATACGCTTTGGATCCAAGCCACAAAGACTTTCAGATCATGACTCTAGATCATTGAGCAGCGATACTATTACAGAGGTAAGTGTCCTTGACCATTTTGTGCCTACTTTACAAAACCTCTATCTTGTAGATTGCATACTTGTATCAAATTGAATGCGCACCTATTATAAAAAATTCAACTAGTCTTTTCGTATTATGCCTTGTCGCCCTAGTTTATCTTTTTGTTGGGTAGATTACATGTTTAGCTTGCTGTTGTCGGGAGGGGTGGTATTAATTGTATTTATTATCATACTTGCTTGACGAGGATTAATGGGTTATTTAATAGTAACTTGAAGAATAGTGATTTAGAGGATATAGTTTGTGTAGGGCTGTATGCGAGGTTACCGGCACTGTCCCTTAGTATTTTATCTTCTCAAATCTAAGAACCGGTTCGTGGAGCAACCACCCATGTGTCACCGTACAACCACGAGCCAAGAATGAGCCAAGAATGGACGCGGCCTGGCGTAGTAAGTGGTGGAGACAGTCGTGCTCATGGTCATGAGCATTGCATGTATCTTCATATGATTAGTGGGATTTTGGTATGGTTTGGTTGGTGATCACAGTGGGAGACTGTGATTGGTGGTGCTACAGCCGGGTAGGCTATAGACACGTTAGTTTATAGGTGCGATGTCTATCACTTAGTAAATAGGTGTTTGATAGAAAGTGTCTCTATTGTGTGTTATTATGCAAAAAAATCCTATATTGCCTTTCTCTTGTTTGTTGCCACATGTCATCTTTTCTCACACTTGCTGAGTACATCCCGTACTCATCTTTGCCTTTATAAATGCTGCTCAATAGAAGAAATAGTTTAAAAGGATATTGAAGACACAGGAGCTGAAGTCTAGACGTGTTGTCTCTCCGGTCGACTGCTTGTGGAAGCTGCACTGCGCTCGGTTTTCCCTTTCCGTTGCATTTGTAATCGTTGTTTTTCTCTTTATTCGTGACATTATTTTGTTTTATTATTAATGAAGTCACTTTATGTGTAAAACTTGATTTCTGGGCATACATAAAGGGTTACTTGGTTTTGGCCTTAAAACGGGGTGTGACAACGTGTCCCAATCAATTCACATATAAACATGGGCTCTACTATTTTTCCAATATGATAAAAAACTGAAATAGGAATACCTGTACATATCAACAGCTAATTTATACATCTATTAGGAATATCATGATATTATTATTGAATTAATACAACCGAAACTAAATTATGATCTCTCTTTTAATCTGTGTCGTGCAAAACCAAGCTATATAATAAAGAGATTGTCAATGTGCTTTAAACCTGAAAGGTTGAAATTATACTTTTGATTATCCTTTTATTGGCTTTTCCCCAATAAACTATTAATTAATTAACAAACTATATTTCTAGGTAAAATATTACCTCTGAACGAAACTTATGGTAGAAACATTTATGTTCCAATAAATCTTCCCCATCTATCAGTAGGCCAGATCAATAGGCATCATCAAAACTATAAGATCAAGGCACTGCTATAATTTCATTCCTACGAAAGGTTTTTGCTCAAAAAGAATTGTTACAAACAATATGAATCACAAGAAATCAAGAGTCAAAAGAATGGGAAAAGTCAGGAGTTGCAGACCTCGTGCGTGTGTATGTGAGATAGCTACCGCTCAAGGCCGTCGCCCACCGCCCAAGCGGGCCTGCACTGCCACTCCAGGACGCCCGCCGCTCGGAGCCTGGCGCGCTGCTCACTCCAGGCAGCCGGCCACTGCCACCTGCTTGAGGCTGTCGGCCGCTGCCCGCCGGCCACCCCCCCCGTGGCTGCTCGAGGCCGCCCGTCTCCCAGCGCCGTGCTGCCGCGCGTGCCACTGCTCAAGGTTGGCAGGCCCAAGGACGGCGTGGCGTGGGGGTCGGCGGGGGTGGATGCGCCGTGGTGGGTGCTCAGGGATGTGACGCAAGCGGGGAGCTGCGCTTGAGGCGGATGGGAGGTGCTCAGGTATCGGTGGATGGAGAGAAGGGGGAGATGCAGAGTTCCCTGCTCTGGCTTCCGTGAGTAAAGGTTGGGGAGAGACAGGGGGGTAAAAACGTCTTTGATCAGTGAACAGAATTGTGACGAAAATTTCAAAATGTCACTGATTAGTGTTTGAATTATAAAGAATTTGATAAAACATCACAGATTAGTGTGACAGACCGTCCCACAGAAGAGATGATCCATCAACCACAAGATCTTATCAAGTGTCACTCGGTGAAACGAGAACTAATAATACAACACAAACACGATAAAATATACTACAAACTGTTGCTTAAATTTACAAAACCAAAATTTTTGAAAGCGCGAAAGCGATAACCTCAATTAAACTAGGGTATCCTAGAGGCTATGCATAAGATGACATCGAGCTCATACGATGCAACTTCTAGCAGCACACAACAGCAGCGCGGCGAGCAGGGTCATAATGGAGAATATCATCCTTGAGAGTTACTTCTACCTGTTGGTCCAGAGGAGCGGAAGAGAAATCACCGGAACACAAAAACCACAAAGAGCCAAGCTCTGAACATTCAAATACTCAGCAAGTCTTACCCGTCAACGTGGCCAACTACAGCCGACTTCAAAGATATGATAAAGCTGACTCACATAAAGGGACCAGTTGCATAAAATATAGCGCTATTAGTCCAGTTATTATAACGACATGACGCAGTGAACAAGCGATACTCGTTACTGTGAGGGGCAGTGATTATAATCGATTTACACCAGCTAGAAAAATTCGAAATACATAACACGTACGCGCTTTCCAAAATCCACACGTGGCAACCTTTCGTGCAACCCATAGGGCCGGTCCGATAAGCATACCTCACCCAAGAACAGGGTCCTCCATGCGATAACCTCTTGGTCTATCCATGGTTGAACATAAATCTTTCTCTACTCCTCGCCAAAAGAGTGGTAGGCTTCGTCCAACCACTACAGCATTTTGCTAAATCGGTTTCTTGAGTCCCACTTCCCCAGTATGTAATCGGTACGTTCAAACTTGCTCAACAGGGCCACACTCGACTCGATTCTTAACCGACATAGATAAAGCTACCACCGTGAAGGCCCAGCCTTCCCATGCCCTCCTATACAACATCTCTGTCCGATCTCCAATTTATTAAGTGATAGGATAATTTTAACCCTAACTCTCGCGAGTGACTTTACATTCACTGTACTTCTACAATAAAATAAAATTTAGCCTAACTCTACACCGAGTTACTTGTACCAATATACACTCAACAGTGGTAAAAGATACTATCATGCAGTCTAAGGTTCCAAACAATTCCAACAACTTAATGCGCAGTACATTAAACATAGCATACACAGTGATAAAATAAGAACTTTAAAAAGAGGTTAATGCACCGGGGCTTGTCTGGGCTTGGAGCAAAGTTAGCACAAACAAGAGAGATCTTCAGTAGCAACGGACGGCTCTTGAGCAACCAGATGCACCAGCTGGCCTTCCACGTCGCTTTCTAAATGTATGAGATGACATGCAGGCGATGATCAGTTATGCACCTAATAGCATTTTAATGTTTTAACTCGTCATCGCATGCGACGAGAAGTTCACATGCGATGATATGCTTATGAATGTATTTGATAAGGGTTTATATGTGAATGCTGTCATGCGAAATGAATTTATCAAATTAGTGCGCTATCTGTAATTATATGGCAAAGTTCTGATTTTTACCTAGAATAATGAATTTCTATACTATACTAAATAGGTCATAACAGGGAAATTGCTTCTAAATTTTCTTAATATGGTTCTTGAAGGCATAAACTACAATTTTAGTTGCTCATACTTATTAGTAGGGCTATAAACTAATTTCTGAACAAATTATACAATTTATTATTAACCCATGAATTTATAATGAATTAATTCCTTGCTAAGAGTAAATAATCATTTATAAATAATCTACGAGCACATAAATTCTAGGATGACATAAATTAATTAGTAGAAGCTAAATATAAAAAATTTTACATTTTAATTATACATGAAAATGATGGTATGCATAAATGTATAATGCACATTATTAATTAATAGAAATAATTCCATTGCAGAAAATACAACTTTGATTGTTCTAAAATATTCTACATGCTGAGAAGATTCCAACGGTATATTATTTGCAATTTTTCGCGCTCATGCATTTTCTATGATTTTTGGAATATTTAACTGATTTTTGGACAATTAAGAATTTATTTCCGAATTTAAACAGAATCGGCCAAAAAGGGGGGTGCCACGTGCCGGCCTCTGGGGTGCACCCACACACGTGCGCACGGGGAAATGTGGCCGCACGGGATCAGGCCCCGGCCACAGCCTATCCCGCGCCTAGATCGGTCTAGCCCGACCGGCCATGGCTGGCGACAGCCAGCGCGGCTCGTCAGAGCTCGGCTCCGGGCGCCGGAGGGCTCAGCCGAAAATGATCCTTGCAGCGAGGATGACTCGGGTGTGGGGTCGAATGACGGTGGTCCGCACCGGAGCAACACCGGCGGCGAGAGGCAGTGGCAGCGCTAGTTCTGCGATGTCTTACGGGCAGCTCCATTGACGAAAACCGGTGAATCTTGCTCCTATAACTTCACAACGATGAGGAGAAGGCTGGCACAGAGGTTGTCGACGTGGAGAAGGAGCGGAGAGGGCTGTCCACTGTGAGGGGGTGCGGTACAGGCGCGCAACGGCCGAGGAAGTCCAGAATCCCGCCAAACTACTCCACGATTTGCCCCGATTTTGGACCTGGAGATGTGCAAGATAGTGAGGAGGCCACCGATTTTGGTTAAAGAACAGTCGGCGGTCCAAAATCGCAAAAAATTGGAGAAAACTCAAATCTCGCGAGCTCTGAGGGCAGGATGCGCGAGTTGAGGTGATGGAGAGCTACAGGATGGGGTGGTCAACGAGCTTGCCGAAGGAGGTGGCTAGATCGGCGCTCGGTGGGGTGTCGAGAGGTGCGAGAGAGAGACAGAGCGATAGAGAACGAGAGTGCTTCTGGAATGATGAATTTTATAGGAGCGTGAGGCTTCTGGTGGAAGGAAGGGGGTGGGGAATGAGGCTGATGGGTGGGGCCCACAGGGCAGGATTAGTCCAGCCGGGCTTAACACTTGATCATTTTAGGGACAAAAGCGAAACCAGTAAATGAACATGGATTAAGTTCAAACTCGGCAGGATGTACCTGTAACATATGTTCTCCAACATAACGACATGCACAGGGTTTTTCGAAGAAATGCGGAAGATATGGAATTTCGAAAATTGTCAATTGATAAGGATAGTGGGAAAAAATCTGCTGAAAGCTGTTAGGCTTAATACTTAGGCATTTTTGGAACAGAAAGGAAATGAGCAAACGATCTCGAAAAGGGTTGAAATTTGGTAGAACAATTCTTCACCCTGTGGTCTACAAGATAACCAACATGCACAGGTTTTTCCATGTAGGTTGAAAGATATTGAATTTCGAATTTGGCTAACCGATAAGGAGACATGGAAATCTGCAGCAAGTAGAACAGTTAACCAAATTCGGGGGTCTTAAACAAATATCTACCGAGCTCTGATGTGAACGAAACTTGGTAGAGATGTTCTTGACAAGGTCTTCTACCGTCACACCGACATGCACAGTTTTTGCGAAGGAATGTCGAGGATATGGAATTTAGAAAAGGATTAAATGATAAGGGAGTTTCTGAAACTTCTGAAAGACAGAGCGGTCTACCATTTTCTGTAGTGTAAAAGAAATACTCTCCGAACTCCGATTGGAACAAAACTTAGTAGAATTGCTCTTCGACGTGGAATCTACAACATAGATCACATGCACAAGATTTTGTCAAAGGAGCTAGAAGATATGGGATTTCAAATTTGACTAAGTGATAAGAAGACTTGGAAAAATATTCTGAAAGCAGATCAATTAAACGAATTCTAAGGTATGAAAAAATATCTCCATAGCTTGAAAAATCTTGAATCTTGGTAAAATTGTTTATAAACTTGTGGTCTTCGCTCTAACCAACATGCACAGGTAGATCAGAAAGGATCTGGAAGATATTGAATTTTGAAGACGGCTAACTGTTAAGGAGACACTGAAGATTGCTGAGTTCAGTTTCTTGTACCAGTTTCGGAGGTCTGAGAGAATTACACCCCAAGCTCTAAAAGATTTGAAACTTTGCCGGGAGATAGAAGGCTTCAAGATGAATAACGGTTGATTTGGGTTCCAGTTGAAATTCGAAACAAAATTCATGTTGTATAACTTCGAAGACAGCAAAGCATTAAGGCATGCCGGTTTAATTGGGCTATCGGCTTAACCCATTAACTTCTTAAGGATTCCAGAATTTAATTACGCTCAAGGAACATCTTTATTATTCTCATTACAACACTTATTTTGAAAAGTTTGAACTTCCACTTAAATTCAAATTCGAATTCAAATTTTTAATTACCAACTTGGATTTCCTTTTCTCTTTTGAACTTTAAATTTTTAGCTTTCGCATACTTTCTGAAATTTTTTTATTCTTAACCTTGAGAACACTAGGTGTTACAATTAGTAAGCTATTGCATTGTTAATGATGATTTTTCAATTTGTCACAATGAATTCGTCACGAATTAACATGTTTCTTGTAGTACCAGGTTTAACTTTTTTTTATGTAGCCAGATGTCATACCATGTTTTCACCCGATAGGTACGGGTGCGAGTAACATTTACACCCGTGGTTAGACTCACAGCTGACCCGTGAAATGTTAGGTCCCCAAAACATTTCAGCCCATTGGTCCTATGCATTCATCTCTATTCTTCAGGTTGCGATTAAATCTTTAAGCCCAACCGAACATTAAGCCCAATACAACTTCAATCCCAACTTAAGCATGTCAACTCTGGATTGGGATCGTCGGCAGTCAGCGCCCCAGCAGTCGACTCCTCCGACGTCCGATGCCGAGGAGCGTATCCGACGGTGCTCGCTTGCTACTAGGAAGCCTGCAGCGTTTGCTAAATGAAATTTCATTCTTGTTTTCTCATTTAAAAAAATTAAAAAAAAACATTTTAGTGCTCAAATTTTATGTAACTTTTTTAATGGAAGTACAAAAATATATGCAACTATTTAAACTATAAACAAATATATCAAAAAGTGAAAAAAAATACAGGATGTATTAAAAACGAGAGGGAGAGAGAGCTATAGAAGTACTCCCTTCCTTTCAAATTATAATTCATTTTGACTCCTCAAAATTTTTTAAATTATAAGTTGTTTTTACTTTCTGGGATAACATTTTCTCTTTTCAACATCTCCACTCTATTTATCTTCTTCTTATTTTTAGAATATCCCACTTTTTTTCAATTTTTTTATTTTCGGTACCTATACTCATAATGACTTATAAAAAAACGGAGAAAGTATTATGAAGAGATAAAGTATATTAGGAAGCGAGAATGGCTTATAATTTAGAAAAAATTAAAGCATTTCTCACTTTTCTCTATTCTTAACACAAATTTATCACATCTTAATATACTTTTATCTCTTCTCAACATTTTTTTAACTTTCCAATATATTTTTTAATAATTTAATTAAATAGTTGCATATATTTTTTACTTACACTAAAAAATTTGCATGAACTTTAAGCACTAGAATGTTATTTTTTTAACTTTTTAAAATGAGAAAACAAGAATTAATTTTATTAGAAAAACGCTGCAGGCTTCGATAGCAAGCGAGCGACGTCGGATAACTATAGCTCTCTCTCCCTATCGTTTTTAATACATTCTATATTTTTTTCACTTTTTGATATATTTGTTTATAGTTTAAATAGTTGCATATATTTTTGTACTTCCATTATAAAAAGTTACAAGCACTAGAATGATATATTTTTAAATTTTTTTAAATAAGAAAACAAGAATAAAATTTCATTAGCAAACGCTGCAGGCTTCCGGGTAGCAAGCGAGCACCGTCGGATACGCTCCTCGGCATCGGACGTCGGAGGAGTCGACTGCTCCCAGCGACTGCTGGGGCGCTGACTGCCGACGATCCCAATCCGTCAACTCTATCCTTCAATTAGAAAGAAAAAAATCTATCCCCTACCTGTCCCACAATTTGCCCCTGTCCGCCGCCATGTCACCCACGTTCGGCCCCTGATATGCCACCCCACGTCCTGCTTCTGCCCACCGTTGCATTGTCTCCAGCATGATCGGAGTTCTCGAAGTGGCCGGATCTGAATCGGGGGAGGCAACCAGGCCCCTAGAACGCTAGCATGTGTTAGTGTTTTGGCGACGCACCAACATCTAGGCTAATCACATCACCAATGAGACCTTCAGCTTTCGCGCCTCCTTTCGCTTTCATCCAACCAAAAGGGAGATTCAGAATATGTACCCGTAATTCCATACGGCTAAAATTCACGTCAGATGGCTTAAAAGGTTCATCATACCATGGGGATCCAACAAAAGCTCTCTCTTTGTCAATTAGCAACGTCCTAAATTCAGCAATGAAGAGATTTTCCATTTTCATGGCATTAACTATAGTCGTTAGGCCTAGTCATTATGTGCAGCGGCGAAGACGAGAGAACCTTTCCGACCAGGGCAAACTCCATTGCCTTTCCTGCATTGTCATCTTCCTCATCGTCACTGAAAGCGGCGATCTCTTCCTCATACTTTGTTAGATCGAGGCGATATAGAAGATCAGCAACATGTGCATCATCTCCCTGGAATTCCTCCAAACAATTACGTTTCCCATGACCACTCAAGGACGACATGTCGATCAGTTAGGAGAAGCAGCGTGACAACCGATCAGACGATGATCGGGCACAAAAATGATCCCAAATCCTGGAAACCTAGCGGCGCAGTACCCTAATCAAAATGAGGGCTAGTCTATGGATAATGGTGCGGCATTAGCTAACCGTTATTTTGCGGTCGTTCGCCGGCGATGGAGTGTCGTCGGCAATGGCGTCTACGCCGTGGACTGGAGTGTCCCGACGGTGCTGGGTCGTGGACGCCTTCGAGATCACCACGATCGCCACTTCCGTCAGTTCGTGGGGGTGTTAATCATTTAGCTAGTCTGACCCGCGGCTTCGCCACCGGTTCTGGAAGCCCAACCCAAGTTAAGAAACAACTCGGCCCAAAAACAACTGTTTTGTTCATTCGGGTTATAGTTGGAATCTGATTTTATAGTTGGATGAACTGCATTGCTGATATTATTGATACCGATGGAAAAAAAAAACGGTGCGTACAACTAATCCGGGAACAGCTAGTGTTACATTAATTGTTAGTCATTGGACAGCTGCATGTTACATAATCTATCTCTTTTTATTCTACTCCCTCTATGTCTCATAATTTTTGATGTTTTGAAAAACAACACGGTCTTTAAAATTTAACTTTAACTTCTATTTTTTTATAAGCTTTTATTTAAAAGTGGCATATGCATACTTTTATAAAAGAGTTTTTTGAGACAAATCTATTCATATAGCTTTTTCATTTTTAAACTTAACTAATTTAAAGTTATTTGTATTTTATGTTTCCAATGTTTGACTCAAGTGTTTTCCATAACGTCAAGAGTATATGGGACTGCTGGGGTACGTATTATATTTAGGACAATAATTTAAAATAGGAATAAGTCATATCGTTATCCCTCAACTATCACGGCCGTTCGGTTTTTGTCCCCACTCAGAATAGCAGGTATACTAACTTCCTCAATTTTTCAACTCGCTTGTTTTTCCTCTCTGGACGATTTTGATAGTGATTTTACACTATGTGGCAGGGCGACGTGGACGGAGATTATAAATCTATTTTCTGAATTTTGTATAAATAAATCTGTTTCAAAATTTGAAGATAAGTCTAAAACAAAAGTTGTTCCTCATAAACAAGTCTATCATCCTGCAAAGTTTCAAATTCATTTGAGTTCGAGATGTCATATTTTTAGGCAAAACAGAAGGCTGCTGCACAATTCGAGGAAAATAATAAAAAAAGAAAAAAGGCCCCACGGACCCCACCCTGTCAATGACTAGGAGGGCGAGTTATACCTGGCCAAATGGGCCGGACTAAATGGGCCAGCACGAGCACGGCACGGCACGATTTGTAGCCGGGTCAGGCCGACCCCAAGTACGACACAGGTCATGCCTGGGCCTGTTGGCACGGCACGGGCACGGCCCATTTAAGGCGACCCCGACTAGGCACGACACTCGACCCGTGTAGCCCGTTAAGCCCGGTAGGTCCGTGTAACTTTTATTTGCAATTTAACATTAAAAAGATGTAATTTGACCAATTTATGTTTAAAATTTACTATTTTAAGTATTATATAATTATTTGTAGTAATTTTTTGAGATAAAAATGAAGTTTATTTTTCTTCTCAAGGCCGGCACAGCACGGCGCGGCCCGACGGACCCACCGGCACGGCACAGCCCGGGCCATGCTTGGGCCTAGGCTGGCGGCGCGCAGGTCGGCACGGCACAACCCGATTATTTAACGGCTGTGCCCTGCCGCCTCGAAGAGGGCATGAGCCTGGCCGGGCCCGGGCCCTGCCGACCTGGCACGACCCGTTGGCTAGCTATAGGGAGCATCTGGACATATAGGATCTCCGGCGCGACCTTATATAAGGATCGGACCAGGGTTACAATAGTATGGCGCCAAGTAATTACTACAAGAAATTTGATAATGTTTGACGAAATCAAATTCATCATAAAATGCACTAAAACCGTCACAAAACACAATTTATGACGAAAATATGAATCGTCGAGTATTTCGCGTCATAAATTGTATCAAATGACGTTTTTACAGTGTTCGTCACTGATGATCGAAATCCATGACGTTTCTAGACCGTCACAAATGAATCCAAGCCCAAAAACCCAAACCTCAGTGACGAATTAAATCATCACAAATAAGCCCAAATCCAAGCAAAGCCCAGATTTTAGTGACGAATTCAATTATATATAATTTAAACATCACAATCAATATTGATATCTTTGTATCATTAATCATACCAAGCTCATGCAAATCTCATACACAAGAGATTATAACAAAGATATAATTCCATTATTCTCATTAAAAGCAAATATTCTCATTTATTAGTACAACACTAACTTCTGTTTTGATCTAATAAAGCACTACAACTCACAATAACACATCATGACATTTCAATGAATCCAATCTAAACTAGTTAAAACTAATACTTAAAGGTTTGTAGTTGTGTGCTCTTCATTCCTCCCACCTCACCTCCCACCTTGCTCCTACAGTACAAGCACAACACGGTTAGAAGAACTGATGAATTCAGTACATATAGAACAAAATATTAGCATAGTGTACCTTTTTCAAATGGTTGGCATGAGTACACCAACAGGATTCACAATATCAGCTGCAACTTCACAAAATTCGCAAAACAACTTATTTTTTCATGCATTAAATCAACCATTTGTAGAAACAGAAGATTTTTCCAGTTTGGTAGCAGCAGATCAAATAATGGATGAAATTACTCTGTCAAAAACAGCTACTGAACAATGCTCACCGGCGCATCCTCTTAGAAGACGCCATAGCTGTGGTAAGCCTCCAAGGTGAAATCCTTGCTTTTCCTCAGAGTTTCAAATCCTGAATCTAAAGAATGCAATATAATACGAATTAATTAACTTTGACTTAAATTTAATCAATAAAAAAATTGTGGAACATAAAGAATGAACCATTTGAATTTAAGGTTAATAAAAATCCTGGAACATAAAGAAGCCTCCATGGTTTCTAGCGAGATAAAAAATTTAAATCAATTTATACCCAAACAAAAAGAAATACTTTTCACACAACATGAGAAAATTTTAGAATGAACAACGCCAGTTCAACCTAAGCTTTCCGTGTTTTCTCCAAAATCCCAAACATAATCTACATGTTTCTTGATACAAAAGGTTTTTTCACCCCTACTTTGGAGCTCAATTGTGGTTTTACCCTCATTTTTTAGGGTTTGTGATTTTGCCCCTGATTTTCAAAAGTGAAGGTGAAGTTTACCCCTACTCCGTTAAAACAACTTAACGGTGTTAAATATGATATTTACAAGACAAAAATACCATTGATTTACCCCTAATTTTTGAGATTATAATTTTACCCTATGTTGTATGAACACTGATAATATTTTAACATAATATTCATTAGTATTTTGTCAATATTTGGACTATTTTAGAATATCTGATAAATTTTAATATAATTTATAAAAAATTTTATGAATGTTTTGAATTATGGACGAGAACAGAGGGAGTGATACAATGATTATTTGCTATTTTATTTAATTTTTTTTATTTTTTTAATTAGTTTTTGGTACTGAAGCTAACGGTGTTAAAAGTAGAGGTAAACGGATGTTCGTTTTCAAATAGTAGGGAAATAGTAGGGGTAAAATCACAAACTCTAAAAAATGAGGGTAAAATCTCAATTGAACTCTAAAGTAGGGATAAAAACACAATTGTCCAAAGGTTTTTGATTGTAGATTTTAAATACGATGTCATTGACCAGCAATGCCAATGTCATTATCATTCAGAAAGCAGCACCAATGTCTTAGTGGTTGTTTGAGAAAAAGTACCTTAAACATCTGTATGAAATTGGAAGGCTTCTGAAATACGCCAGTCACCAGTCTCATAAGACCTTGATAGATCCATTTCTGCTTAAGCATGGTTAAAACCTACGAAATTCGATACGCGCCGGAAGCCGCCGTGTCCGTATCGGATACGGCGCGATACGTCGACACGTTTCGATACGGCTGATACGCGTATTAGCCGAGTATCGCGGAAATACGATTTAAAAATAAATAAAATAATTCCCGATACTTCATTTCATACGTCTCGATACGTATTTCGATACTGGGCCGGCCCAACTCAGGAAAAACCTAAAATACGAGCCGCTGCTGCATGCCACTTACCTCTACTGCGTGCGTCGCGGTGGCGCCGTCGCGGAACGCCAGAACCAAGCTCGATCTGGCCGCCGTGTCCGGCCATCCGGCGAAGTGGATCCAAGCCGTGGCCTGTAGGCAAAGGTACTGAACTTGCCCTTTACTTTGCAGTCTGGATGCTATCTCGTTTATTTGTGCATGAGTAGACACGATTTAGGGTTGAATGGTTTTGGGTTTCGCTTTCATTGCAGAGCAAAATGTCAAATATAACTTCTAGATCCGCAAGTGCACAAGCTACTGGAACTGCTACTGATAGCCCTACTGTTAGTGATGGTAGACTGCGAAAATCCTCACTTTGGAGGCATGTAAAAGTAGTAGAGAAAAATGGTACTTTCGGTGGAAATGCAAGGTCGATATGCCTATATTGCAATCACAGTATTCCTGGGAGTTATTCTAGAGTGAAAGCACATTTGTTGAAGGAGGAGGGCAAAGGCACAGCAATATGTAGTGCTGCAACACAAGAGATGGTTGAACAGTTTCGCAGGGAAGAAGCAGCAGCTAAGGCAGCTTGTGATGCGAGCATGCCGAGGAATGTTCCCATGCCAGTTCATGTCACAGTGCCTACCTCATCCTCTGGATTACCTTCAGGAACAAGGGCATCAAAGAGGAAAAAGCAAACAGGTATTAATGAAAGCTTTCACCTTGAGGTGTTCTATACTGGAGGTGTTTCTTTCAACTTGGCAAGAAATCCAAACTATCGAGCTGCATTCAACTATGTTGCAACACAAGAATTGGGTGGGTATGTGCCTCCAGGAATTAAGAAGCTGCGGACAACTCTTCTTCAACAAGAGAAGGCCAATGTCGATAGGCTTCTTGAGCCCATCAAGAGCACATGGAGCCAGAAAGG
>BCLG01001367.1:0-32966 GCA_001602295.1 Zoysia matrella | reverse complement strand
AATTGAGAAGGTTGGATCAAAGAATGTGGTTCAAGTGATTACAGATAATGCTGCAAATTGTAAAGGTGCTGGTTTGATCATAGAAGCAAAGTATGACAACATCTTTTGGACTCCTTGTGTTGTTCATACCTTGAACTTGGCATTAAAAAATATCTGTGCTCCAAGGAATAATGAAAACATAGAACTTCAATGGATCAATGATGTTGCTGGGGATGCTTTGCAGATCAAGAATTTTATCATGAATCATGGAATGAGACTATCTATGTTCAATTCATTTAGTAAGCTAAAGTTCCTTGCTGTTGCTGACACAAGATTTGCGTCTACAATTGTCATGTTGAAGAGGTTTCTTCATCTCAAGGAAGCACTTGAACAAATGGTGATTAGTGACAAGTGGGTCTCATATAAGGAAGATGACCAAGAAAGGGCTGGATTTGTGAGAGCGAAGATACTTGATGAAGCATGGTGGGATAAGGTGAAATACATCATTAGTTTCACCGAGCCAATTTACTCAATGCTGCGGGCAGCTGACACTGATAAGCCATGTCTTCATTTGATATATGAGATGTGGGACAGTATGATTGAGAAAGTTAAAGTTATTATTTATAGGAAGGAAGGAAAGGAGTTGTATGAAGACTCGGACTTCTTTGAAACTGAGTGAAATATTGCATGATCGGTGGCTCAAAAGCAATACTCCTCTCCATTGTTTGGCTCATTCCCTAGTTCCAAGATACTATACTGATCAATGGATTGCTGAAGTTCCAAACCGTGTAGCCCCAGATGTTGATCCTGAAGTTTCAGAGCTAAGGAATGAGTGCTTTAAAAAGTTCTTTCCCATTGCTGAAGACCTGAGAAAAGTTAAACAACAATTTGCTGATTTCACTCAAAAAAGAGGCATCTTTGCTGTACCTGACTCAATTGAAGACAGAGCTCATTTTGCTGATCCACTACAATGGTGGGGCATTTATGGGTCTAGGACCCCTGAGCTGAAAAGTTTAGCTTTTAAACTATTGGGCCAGCTAGCTTCTTCTTGCAGTGAAAGAAATTGGAGCACCTATAGCTTCATTCATAGCTTGCGAAGGAATAAGCTCACCCCTGAACGTGCTGAGGATTTAGTGTTTGTCCATAACAACTTGCGTCTTCTCTCAAGGAGCACTGCAGAATATGCAAATGGGCCATGTCACATGTGGGATGTTGAGGCAGATGGCTGTGATACTTTTGATGGTGTCAGCATTCTTCAAGCTGCCGAACTCAGTTTGGATGAACCTAAGTTTGAGTTGATGATAACCGAAGATGAAGAAGTTTGAGGCTTCGTGATAGACTGACAGTGGAATAGTCTAAGCTTTTGTTAATAGTATGACTGCGTCATTTATAACACTAACACTGATGCATCCATACTAGCCTTTTGTTTAGCATGACTGTGCGTCATTTATAGCACTAACGCTGATGCACTGATATTGTAATGATTAGTTCTCTGAACTTGAATCAGCAGCTCTGTTGCTTTTGTGGTCCACGAATCTGGAACCTTTAGCTTAATATATAACTCAATCTTTGGTATATTTGATATTATTTGTAGAATTTAAATAATATTTATATATACTCGACGTGTCGGCGTATCGGGTTTTTTTGTCGGTTACCGTGTCGACGTATCGGCGTACCGTATCGCCGTATCTGTATCGCCGTATCGGAAAAACGTAGGTTAAAACAAATAAAACATCAAAATCAACAACTAAATTATGTGGGATCTTTAAGGTGTGAGATCTTGGACTAACAGTTTTTTAGTTTTTTGGATCTGGATGATTTCATTTTCATTCAAGCTAAGCATTTTAACAAACAGTTGGTGCACATAGCTGCTATGGGACACATAATATGTAGAGTTTATATCCAAACTAGCAGCTTGGGAGGAGGTGCAGTAGTAAAAATGAAATTGGGACCTATTAGACTGACATATGTAATATCATTAGTATTAACCAGAAATAAAAGAAATATGACCAGATTTGCTAGTGACAGACCTGCCCCCTCCCAGTTTACAATGTCGGCGGTGACTGCGGATGGTGGGGTAGCTTGGCTTCTGCTTGCTTCATGGCTCACCGGCACGAGGGAGAGGGAGGTCAGGAGAGTGAGGAGGCTACGTCGTCGCCGGTGGCTCACGCGCGATATGACGAGCTTGTCTTTCATAACTGAGTCTTTTGAGTGGGCCAAAACCGTACATACTCAAGGTATACGATCCTCACAATTATATAAAAAGTTAATGGTGTCAATATTTTAAAATCGGAGAAAATAAGTTTTTTCTAAATATTTAAACCCAGAATTACTATAAATTTTAAAGACCATGTCAATCGCGCGTTTGATTGTGTCGTAGTTTGCAAAATTTTTGTTTAATCGTTGGATAAACTATATTGCTCATATTATAGATTAAAAAAAACGTGGATGCAGCTAATCCAAAAACAGCTAGCCATTTACTCCTACCCTGGAGGTCGTTCGACAGCGGCATATGAGAGGTACTCTCTTTTTTAAAATTACTCCCTAGTAGTAGTACAATTAGGACAATAATTTAAAAATAACCCCACACGGTCCTGACTGCGTAATTACTCCGCTGAGCTTGTACTACTCTCCGGTGTCCCCAATGTTGCAGTGTTCCTGTCGATACACGGGCGAAACGGGGAAGAGGATGCTTCCTATTTCCAGCGTCTCCGTTCCCCATCGCTGCAGTTACTACTGGGTCCGACGATTAAATTAATTAACTGCCCTCAAAGAAACAATAAACGCGTAAAGAAATTTAGCTTCTCTTTATCTCTTATCCCATTCTGAGTGGTACTACTAGTTCTGCATTGTATCGACGACACTCACTTCGACGGGGTAGCAAAAACACGACGCATTGGTCAAAATGGTGACGCCGAGGCCCAGCCGCACAAGCGGCTGACAGTAAGCATGCAGTAATCATCCTTTCGCTAATGACTGATTACTGTTTATTAAGCTTTTAACAACTTCTATTGTCCATGTGTACTGTAGCACTAGATCTCAGATGCCAACATCTCATCCGAGGGCTGAGATGTGCCCACTGCATGATTAAGGCTGTGGGCCTTTAAGGTAATTGATTGTCGTTTGTGGTCGTAGAGATATATTTCATTTATATGCCATTGCGATGTTTTTAAATTTGAGATATGATCTCACGTGTCATTCATTTGTGGGATTCCTGCAAATAACACGACATCGATACTATTATATCTGTCGACGTTCAAACATTGAGTTTAGGATCTACAGATATTATGAATAGGATCGAGAGCGTAAGGAACATGAAGCTAATTAAAAAAGGATTGACATGTAGGATTTAGACTGATTCAGACCTCCCAGCGGATAACAAACCTACGTCCAGTGAGTGTTTATGTATACTCTTGGTCTAGAATCAGATATCTTGCCCTATTGGGCAGGTTACATATTTGTACGAGGGGTCAATCCTCCTATGGTAATGACAATTAATCACGATATAATACTAGTAACGTTTATTTCTAATTACAGGAGCGCGTCTGTTAAATGTAACGGCCTTTTTATTAGCAGTAACTGCTCAGCCATTAATCTTGCTTCAAATGCCGCATCGTGACGTCATGGCTAGCCATTCTTCAAGTGATTGCTCTTAACTGGGCCAAGGCCCACGAAGCTCTTCGAGAGTTCGAGGTTTTGGCCCACTCCTGTTCGAGAAATAGAAATTGAGGCATCGACATAAGCCTCGAAACATGTCTCCGAGCTTATGCTGCACTCTGTCTTCGGTCTTCGGGAACTTGAGCGTAGTAGATAAGATCGAATCGTACCTTCTCTCTGTCGTTGCTGCTGAAAGCTTGGAGAGGTGTTCAAATGACAAAACTCGACGAAAGGATTCAATTTCCGTCTTTACTTCTGCCGCCTCGATTCCTGCTTTTGAATGGTCAGAGCCGGTAACCCGTGCGATGCGCCTTCCCACTGTTATGGAGCAAAGATTTGGCAACCCTTGGATCTCGAAGGATCGTTCTCCGCCTATAAATAGGGAGGAGGAGATAGGCTTCTTCAAAAATTGCTTTCTTTCTCCCACACATTTCGAATTCTTGCGTAGCAACCACCCAGACTCAAGCATGGGCAAGAAGCGCTCTGCGAAGAGGCCTCGTCCCTATCTGAAGAGTACCGAGGAAGATTCTTCTTCGTCGGAGAGCCAAGTGCCTCCAGCCCCTGCTGCATAGGGGGAACCGGCGGATCGCGTTCTTTCTCTGAGGTTACCCACCATTGAGGAAATCTATGGGGTCCCTCATGGTGGGTTTCTTGAACTGATGGATGAGGATGACCAATATGTCGTGGATCTAGAAGCGGATCATGATATTTCAGGAGATGCTGAGTTTGCTCACTGTCTTCATGTTGAGTTGAATAAAGGTTTCTAGAGGGTTTCGGAACCTGAAGAAATTGTGGTCCTGAGTGATTCCAAAGGCGAGGAAGATGATGGAGAGGACAAGAACGCGGAGAAACCATCTCTGGTTTTCTCTCAGCCAGGACATCGTTCCTCGATGATCTCCTCTGATAAAGAGGAAGAGGAAGAATTGGCCAGCCAAGAGAACGCTGGTCTCTCGGAGTCTTCTCCCAACCCTGATGACCAGAAGGGGACCACGTCCAAGAGCGACGGGAAAGGAGATAATAGCTCCGCCTTCCCATAGCTTGATCAGGTTTAGGTCTTTTTCCCTTTAACTGGAGTTGTTGGACCAGTAGTGTAATCATAGTAGTAACATTGTGAAGGAGTCTTGTTCCATCTCTTGTGAAGCTACCTTCATTTCAAAATATGTAATGCTTCGATATTTGGATATGTTCTGTCAAATCGTCTTTGGGAACTCCAAATGTGAACTTGTTCAGGCTAAATTTCTTTAGTGCATTAGCACAACGATGGTTAGCCGGACTGATTGTATTTGGGACTAATCCCTTCGGGCATTTTATGGTTAGATAACCAAATCCCTTATGTGCCTCAAGCACTTCGGGCGCAAAAAATGATCGAAACCATCTAATGCGTTTGAGCACATTGGGTGTTCAGGTATCATTGTAAATGAGCCCCTTGCATGCATTGAGCATGTCGGGCGTGAAAGAAGAGTGCCACCAAACCCTATTTAATGCGTTGAGCACATCGGGTTGTTTGGGCACTGATGTAGATGAGCCCCTTGCATGCGTTAGGCACATCGGGCGTTTCTGTTATTCCTCATCGGGCTAAAGGATGTTCGGGCCTTCAGGGTTCGTTCCATGAGAAGCCTTGTCGATTCAAATTCCGATAACCGACATTGTTGTGCCTTTATTAAGCCTTGAACGAGAGAAGGATTCTCCACTCCCTCAGTGCCGTTCCCCATTCTTGCTATCGCGATCCCAGCACCACCATTGCCTCTCTGGGTTGAGCAATACTCCCTGCTGCTTTTAGATCATCTTCCAGGTTATGTCCTCGCCTAAGCCTTCGAAATCCGCCAGTTCATCCGTGTCTCCACCTCCAGCACGCAGAGGCTTCGCCATTGGGGATGAAGAAGCGAAGATGAGGCACTGGAAGACATCCATCATGACCCACAAGAGGCTGGAAAAACTCTACAAGCGAGGTATCATCCTTGAACATATCGTAACCAAAATCCATGAGAGAAAGATGTTGCCGGGCCTGCAGATGAGCATCTAACAGTTTTTGAGGCACATCTTCTTTGTGGGTTTTGCGTTTCTGCTTCAAAGTTCTTCGTGTCTCTTTGCCAGACTTATAAGATAGAGCTTGTTAATCTCAAACCCAGCGCCATAGCTTCTTTAAGCATATTTGTGATGCTTTGCGAATGTTGGTTGGGGATTGAACCAGATCTTGCTCTCTGGCGATCTCTGTATATTACAGAGATCAGGTGATGGTATTCTCGATAGGGTTCACATTGAGGAGTAAAGATCAGTACATTGAACTGTTCCTCAGGAAGAGCTGGAAGGGCACCGATCACAGATGGTTCCTTATGGAGATAATTACTCAGTCAATGGTAAAGGAAAAATATATGTTGCCATATATCACCCCAGATGTGAATGCGCTCCCCAACCAGTCCAACAAAATCAAGGCTCTTCTTGCAGAGATCTTGATGCTTAAAAGCAAAGGCCTGAATGGCAAAATCATCTTTGATGAATTTGTACGGAGATGGTTAATCCCACTTGCAACAAGACAACCGTTGGCCTTTGATTATACCGGTCTTCAAAATTATAACAAAACTTCCTCTGAAGGTAGTCCTTGATTACTTGTGTAATTCTTAAACAATTTCAATGACTAACACGCTGGTGTATTGACGAACTTTAGAGATTCCAGAGGAGTAAGTGGTGGCCCACTTGAAAGAAATCCTAATAACACATAAGGTCATCAGGCTAGAAGGCCTTCTCCACCCTTTTCTGCTGCGAACCCTCCTCCAGAGGTATCAATTGATTCTTGTCACCTTGGATTGTTTGTTTCTTCCTGTTCTGAGTATTGAACTTCAAATGCAGGGGAGGTTTACTCTTGAAGCAGATGACGATGATTATGAGGAGGACGAGACCAACAAGAACACTGACCTGGGTAGTGTTCTCGATCAAGCTCAAGTTGAAGCTCTGCCTGGTCTGGCCGAAGAGGCTTAGGAGTTTCCAACACATGAAGAATCATCGGGAGCTGGACCTGGGGCAAGAGCTGAAGAACAAAGATCAAATGCTCCCGATGAGGATGTAGCAGTGAAGTCAACAGAAATGCAGGCCCAAGTGCCTCTGCAAGTCATTCCTCTACTACTCCAAGGGAAGTTGCACAACCTGACTCCAATGCTCCCCAAGAAACTACACCAAAGTCCAATGGCTCTATACCTGCCCAATTCTTGGCTCCTTCAGCTCCACTTCCAGTGCAATCTGGCTCTTCCAAATGCTCCCACGAATCTGAGGCAAGAAATTATTATCTTCAGGGGCATTTGGTCTCACTCAAACAAGTTTTCAATTCTATTTACAAGGGACTTCGCCATTTTGATCAGGAGGAAGAGCAAGGCTCAAAAAGGATCATCAAGCGGCTGAAACTGAAGAAAGCTATAAACCTAAAGTAAGCTTCCTATTTTGACTATTCATCGTGGATTTGATTCTGACAGGATGTTTGTCAACACAGGTTCTCCAAGATGTCTTCTGCAGCTGCTTCAACAAGAACATATGCTGCTGATGCTACTCAGGATGACCAACGAGAAGCCTTTTCATCTGTTCGGAAAGCTGAGTTAAAGCTGTCAAATGCTTTGCAGAAACGGGTTATAGAGTCTTGCAGTGCTGCTGGATCTCTGATTGATGTTGCTGAGAAAAAAGCAAATCTCCAAGCAGCAGACTATACCAAGTTGCAAGGACAGGTTACTAACTTGAAGGAAGTAGCAAAGAGAATGTTCTTGTGATTGAATAGTATTATATCTTCTTTTCTCAAATTAAAACTCAACCAACTTATATGTGTAAGGTTGGTGAAGGAGGCTGATGACAAAGATAAGCAAATCCAGCACATGTCACAAGAGCTAGAGAATGCCAGATCAAAAATTACCGACAAAGGCAAGCAACTTCAAGACGTGACCAGTGAATTGGAATCCGTCAAGTCTGAGCTGGAAGCTACCAAGGCTGAAAACAACAAATTGCGAAAGTCTTCCTCTTGTGAAGATATGGTCACTGGTGCTTCATATATGCTGGCCTGTGCTAAAAGTCATTATCCTAATCTGGACATATCCTTAGTGAGTTCTGGATTTCAATGCTCCTCGCCAGATCAATGCCACAAACTTGTTGAAGATGTTTCGGTGCTGCTAAGGCCTTTGTAGATGACCTTACTTTTACCGATCCATCTTTGAATGAAAACTGATGTAATAAAACATGTACTGAAGTACTGATCAATATCAATTTGAATTGACTAATTGTGAGTATGACATGTAGCCCCTTGCTTTCTATATGCTATGCATATGTGCGTGTAGAAAGGAACTTAGATTGAACTCATACGCACTCGATAGGTATTTTAGGAACTTTAACCTTGTAAATGATATCTGTAACTAAAATCGCCATATCGAGAGGTAGAAAGTTTGTGCCCGTAATGGGTTGGTGTGACTAAGCTCGTAGCTATATAAGAGAGTCATTTTAAAATAGACCAAGTGATGTTGTTTCATCTCTTAAGAGGTAAAATACGAATTTAATCTCAACCGTTGATTATATAAGGAAACATGTCCTTGATTACCGTCACCTACCAAAACTCGTTGATAACTTTCTAAATTGAATTATTTAGCAATTAAAAATTATTAAAAATGTTTTACCTCCTAGATGGTAAAAGAACAATTTAAGCCTCGAGATCAACGCAAATGAATGATCCATATTCATTTGGGTCTATTTTGCAATCTGTCATATAAGATAGTTGTTTTGAGAAAACCACTCCTAGAATGGCCGCAGGTGCCTATCAAGATCATATCTTGTGTAACCTTTTAGCGGCCAAGATAGAGTGCCCGAATGGAAAAGCAATGAGCGCATTATTGAACCACACGGGATGGCTAAAGCTTCCTTATATGATAAAGACAATTTTTTAGAATGAACTGTCATCCTTTATTAAACAATTCACAAGATGTACATTATACATAAAACTTATGCAACTGATCGGCATTAAAAGTGTTCGGTAACAGACCACCATTGATATAAGCCAAGACGTAAGCCCCATGGGACACTATCTACTATGATATAAGGCCCTTGTCAAGGGGAGGAGAACTTATGCTTGCCTGTCGTACTGATATCCTTCTTAAGAACTAAGTCCTGATCTCTAGAACACGAGGCACAACTTTCTTGTTGTAATGTTTGTGGAGCATGGCTTGATATTTTTCTACTTTGCACACGGCTAATCTCCTTGATTCTTCCAATAAGGTTAAATCAAGGTCTCTTGCTTCAACTTAATTATCTTAATCAAAATGAAGTACCCGATGAGACCCTAAGTGGATATCCGGGGGTATATTGCATCAGCCCCATTCACTAGATTGAATGGTGTATCTCTGGTCGCCCAACTCGAGTTTGTGCGCAGAGACCACAAAACTGTTGGCAACTCTTGGACCCAGTTTCTTCCTTTAGCTTCATGCTTTTCTTGCATCCTCTTCTTCATTTCCTGAATGATCAAACCGTTGGCTCTTTTAACTTGGCCATTGGTTTGTGGGTGAGCTACTGAAGAAACTGAATGCTGTATCCCGAGGTCAGCACAGCATTGTTGAAACTTGCTTCCTTTAAACTAGGTCTCATTATCTATTATTATTTTCTTGGAGACTCCAAAGCACACAACAATCCCTTTCAAAAATTTTGTAGCAACTTCTTGAGTTATATTCACCAGTGGCTCAGCTTCCATCCACTTAGTAAAAGTGTCAATGGCCACGATAATGTGTTTATATCCCTTCAGTCCCTGGGGAAAGTCCCAATGATGTCGATTCTCCAGATAGAAAATGGCCAAGACAGAGGAATTGTGTGGAGATTATTGGCATGCTTGGTTGTTTGATGCTGAAAATTTTGGCATTGACTGCACTTGCGAACAAGATCAATGGCATCCAGGTTTGTTGTAGGCTAGTAGAAACCATGGCGGAATGCTTTTCCGACCAAGGTTCTGAGAAGAATGCGAGCCACAGATCGCACCATGTATATCTCTGAGCAGTCGTAAACCTTCATCTTGTGAGATACACCGCATCAACATCCCATTTCTCCCTTTCTTGAACAATACCCCATCGATGATAGAATAGCTTTTGGCAATTCGAGCAATATGCTCAGTTACCGGATCATCATCTGCAATTGGATCGCCTTCAATGAAAACTCGGATCGGGTATGTCCAATCTTCGGGCACTTCAGGTTCAAGAAATAAAACTTCATGAGCCCTAGCTAACATCTTGACTGATACAGAGGGCTGTAAGATTTTTTTCAATAATAACATCATCTGGCATTGCTGATTGGGAAGATGCTAACCAGGCGAGATGATTTGCATCTTGATTATCCAGTCTGGGAAGATACCAGATTTCAATCCGTCAAAAGAGCCTTCCATAGACTGAACAACTTCTAAATAAGCAGCCATCTTTGCACCTTTGCACTCATATTCTTTATGGACCTACTGGGCCACCAACTGAGAATCGCCTCGGATCAGCAATCTCTTGATGCCCATAGATTTGGCAATGCACAGGCCATTGATCAATCCTTCATACTCTGCTACATTATTAGTGGCTTTAAACTTCAGCTGGATTGCATACTTCAGAGGCTCCCCTTTGGGAGGTTTTAGCACAACACCAGCCCCAGCACCTTTCAGAGTGAATGAACCATCAAAATACATTACCCAATGATCGGGTAATGACTCTTCATCTTGAGGACCAGAAGAGGTCCATTCAACGATAAAATCAGCTAAAGCTTGACTCTTGATGGCCCTCTGAGGTATAAACTCTATGTGATACTGTTCCAACTCTACTGCCCAATGAGATATGCGTACTGTAGCATCTCTGCTATATAAAATGTGGGAGAGTGGACGATCAGAGACTACCTTAATCGAATACACCAAGAAGTAGTGCTTCAGCTTTCGGGACGTCATCAACACCGCATATAGCAGCTTTTAGGCTTGAGGGTACCTTTTCTGAGCATCCTTCAGGATTTCACTGACGAAATATACTGATGATTGAACTGAGCTTCCTTGGTCATTGATCCGATCTACTATCAGAACAGTACTGACACTGAATCTGAAGCCGCCACATAAAGCAGCAACTCTTCTTCAGGCTTTTGCGGCACCAGAGTAGGTATCCGCTTAAGATATTGCTTCAATTCTTGGAAAGCTACTTCTGTCTGACTATCCCATTGGAACTCATCTTGTTGGCGTACCAACTTGTAGAATGACATACCTCTTTCTCCCGATCGGGATATAAACCTAGTAAGGGCACCCATCATTCCAGCCAGCTTCTGAATTTTCTTTTGAGTTTGGGTTGGTTGTAACTATTCAATATCTTTCACCTTCTTTGGGTTTGCATCGATCCCTCTCTCGAAGATCATATACCCCAGTAGCTTGCTTGAAGATACCCCGAAGACACACTTCTTCGGGTTTAATTTCATCTAATACTTCTAAAGATTATTGAAGGTCTTAGTGAGGTCCTTAAGTAGATCCCCCGCTGTTAGGACTTCACGATGATGTCATCGATATATTCTTCGATATTTCTTCCAATTTGGTGTTCAAAAACAAGATGAACACACTACTAATACGTAGCCCCAGTATTTTTGAGGCCGAACGGCATCTTCACATAACAATAAACTCTAAAAGGAGAGATGAACGCCGTATTTTTGTCGTCTTCAACTCTCATATTAATTTGAAGATAGCCGGAGTAGGCATCAAGAAAATTAAATAATTTGCTGGTGGACATTGAGTCCACGATCTGATCAATTCGAGGCAGAGGATACTCATTTTTAGGACAAGCTTCATTAAGAGACGTATAGTCTTCACACATCCTCCACGAACAATCAAATTTTTTTCACTAATACAAGATTTGCTAGCCAAGTAGGATAATCTACTATTCTAATGAATCCTGCTTGTAATAGCCTAGTGATTTTCTCATGGATGGCGTCGCACCTCTCTGGAGAGTATCGCCGCTCCTTCTATTTGACCGGCTTGAGGGCTGGGTCAATCTCCAACTTGTGCTCAATCACCTATTTGGGGATCCCGGGCATATCCGATGGCGTCGCACCCAAAGGAAAGTGATGAGTACAAGTTCCTATTTCGGGTATAGAGAACCCCTGATGACCACTTGCTTCGCTGGTTCATTGGGATCCAGCAGGACTGTATTGTTGGGTGCTGGTGCCAGCACTTCTTATTCTGTAGCCGGGACTTCGAGAGCCGACACTTCGGAAACTTTGGCAGTGGATTTTGATACAGAAAGTACCACTCCACCATCTGTACGAGGCTGTTTGGAGGCCACTGGCCTCCAGAACTCCTTGTTTGAAATGACCCGCACGTGTCAGCGAATTGATGTCGCACTTGACCGCCTCCTTGATATCAGAGACGATCGTAATGATCCCCAAGAGTCCTGGCATCTTCATGGTGGTGTAGGCCGAGTGAACAGCAGCCATGAAATTCAGGAGGAATGGCCTCCCGCGGATGCAGTTGTACGTTGAATCAAAATCCGCCACCTCGATGGTGAGGACTTCTCGACGCTTTGTGACATCCCGATTTTTTTAGGAAAAGTTTAAAAAGGCGAAATTCAATTTTTTTTCCTAACAATAACCCTAACGTTTTCTTTCTACTTCTCATCTTCTCTTTTCCTTCCCATCTCAAAAGACAAAAACCTCACTAAATTAAAACCCGGTTAATTGGAAAATTTAAAATACTTTAAAATTGAAAGTGTGTCGAGTGTATGACCCCTTTTTGTTTTCCTTTTTCTTTCCGTTTATTTTCTTGTGTTCTTTTGAATTTCAATCCTTTATATTCTAAATCCGACATACTCCTCTGAAATTGAAATTCATTCAACTCCTTCGAACCCAATACTTATGAATTCCTGTCTTATCGAATTCCTTGAATTCCAGACCCGCCTAATTCCCTTGAAACCTATTGAAATTCATTCAACTCCTTCGAACCCAATACTTGTGAATTCCTGTCTTATCGAATTCCTTGAATTCCAGACCCGCCTAATTCCCTTGAAACCTATTTACTTCATTCAAATTAATTTACTCCATTCAAATAGCCATTTATCCTCCGAATTCCATAGAATAAAATCTATTCAGAATTTGAAGATGATCCCAAAACAAAAGTTGTTCACCGTGAAAAGTTCTTCAACCCTGCAAAATTTCATATTCATCGGAGCTCGGGAAGTTGATCTTTTGGGAGAAAAACAGAAGACTGTCGCTGAAATTCGAGAAAATTAGGAAAATAGAAAATCCGGCGGGCCCACTTGCCAGCGACTTTCTCCCTTTCCTCTGTCTTCTTCCTCCGCGCGCCTGGCCAGCACATCAGGACGCGCGGCGCCACGCGCCCTGCCACGCGCAGCTCAGGCGCCCATCGCCGCTGCCGCGTGCCTGTACACACGCCGCCTGCGCACATCGTGCAGTAAGGTCCGGCCCCATCGCTTCTATCCCCACTCGCGAAGCCAAACACCACCGTGCACTGTCTGTCCCCTGCGCCGCTGCGATTCTGCCTCCTCCGGCGAGCTTCCTTTGCCCCAAGCCACTCAGACGTCACCGCCACGGCCTCCCTCCCCTCCCTCTGAGCCCAGTCAATTTTGGTGAAACATGGCCGGCGCGGAGCCCCCGCCGAACACTGCCGAGGCGCGCTGCCCTCCTCTGTGGGCGGCCATCCTCGACGCTTATCCGTTTAGCTTGAGCTCATGGGAAGCTCCACCATGCCGCCTGTGTGCCCCTCCGTAAGGACCTGAGCCGCCTTCGCTTGTACCGCACGCCGGCACCGTGCGCCGCCCCTGGCTGGTGCCGGCACTGCAGGTTGCCCCCCCTGACCCGATTGAGCCGCAGTGCAGCTCAGCGCACCATCGCCACTGCTTGCTCTCTCAATTGGTCTACTGCACCCGGCCGGAAATTGACTGGAGCCTGCCACCGCCGAGCATCGCAGCCGCGCGCCCTCTGTCCCCCCGTCGCCGTCGCTCTCTAGTCCGTCTCCGGCTCCTTAGAGCACACAGGAAGCCCCCCGGCGCCACTCTCGTGCTACCTCACCCAGAGGCCAAGGCTCTCCGGCCGTTCACCGCCTAGCCGCCGCCATCGGCCACGGCTTGGTCGGGGGGGCTGCGAGCTGCGGTCCAGAGGGCCGTGCGCCCTGTTTTTCCCCTTTTCCTGTTGGAAAATAAATCCAACTTTGGTAAAAGCCTTATTTACAGAAAAACCCTTGCACTTCTTTGATATTTATACTCAACAGAAGTGCACTGACAGGGACCCTATGACACTTTTACATCAAGACTACCGTTCATTTCTGTAATTGCAGAAATACCCACACCCACACCATGAGGGTTGGACACGGTAGTCGGCATGTGTCCCTGACACGATAGCCGGCTGATCCGTTCACATGTGTCCTGGAGCTCGAACACGGTCACCTTTCTGTGACCCCGAATCGAGCTTGGACCTGGTCACAATCTCGTGACCCCAAGCCGGGTCACCACTAGACCCAGACCTCGTGTCCACGAGCTTGGACACGGTCACGCTTCTGTGACCCCCAATCGGGTCACTACCGGACTCGGAGGACGTGTCCCTGGGCACGAACATAGCACTGGCCACGTGTCCACAGACATAGTTTTCGCGTGTCCACGGACACGTCACGATTTCACGTGTCCACGTGTCCACAGACACGATCACAGTTCTCCCGTGTCCACGTGTCCACGGACACGTCATAGTTTTCACGTGTCCACGGACACATCACGGTTTCACGTGTCCACGTGTCCACAGACACGATCACAGTTCTCCTGTGTCCACATGTCCACGGACACGTCACAGTTTTCACGTGTCCACGGACACGATCACAGTTCTCCCGTGTCCACGTGTCCACAGACACGTCACAGTTTTCACGTGTCCACGGACACGTCACAATTTCACGTGTCCGCATGTCCACGGACACGATCACAGTTCTCCCGTGTCCACGGACACGTCACAGTTTTCACGTGTCCACGGACACGTCACGATTTCATGTGTCTACAGACACGATCACAGTTCTCCCGTGTCCACGTGTCCACGGACACGTCACAGTTTTCACGTGTCCACGGACACGTCACGATTTCACATGTCCACGTGTCCACGGACACGATCACAGTTCTCCCGTGTCCACGGACCCGTCACAGTTTTCCCGTGTCCACGGACACGTCACAATTTCACGTGTCCACGAATCCCCGAACTTCCACAAAACCCCGAACTTTCACTCTCACGTGTCCACGAATCCCCGAACTTCCACAAAACCCCGAACTTTCACTCTCACGTGTCCACGAATCCCTGAACTTCCACAAAACCCCGAACTTTTACTCTCACGTGTCCACGAATCCCCGAACTTGCACAAAACCCTGAACTTTCACTTTCACGTGTCCACGGACACGATCACAACTCACATGTTCACGTGTCCACGAACACGTCACAGAACTCTGTGTCCACAGAGAAATCCCCGATTCTGGGCACCCGTGTGTCCAGGGGTCGTGGACACAGGCCGAACCACATGTCCACATGAATTTTCTCGATTCTGGACATGCAGGTGTCCAGAGGCCGTGGACACAGGCCGAGCCAAGTGTCCACATAGCCTTTGCCAGTTTTCGGTCACAGACCAGCTGACAACATCACCACGAAGTTCGTCCCCTGTTTCACGCCTGCACACACACACCCGACAGCTGTGGACACATGTCGGGTAGCGTGTCCACGGGGGAGATTTCCTGTTTTCCATCGTGAACACCTTATTCGTCTCACCACCGCCACCCCTCAACTCCGTTTTCAGTGAGTTTGACACCGTTGGAACCGTTGTCTCGAGCTCCACCACATCGAATCATCCAAACCTCAGCCAACATCCAATCTTGCTGATTGTTTTAATAGTAAGTTCTTCGCTGAGTTTAATCGTGTTCCTTCTTTTGTATTATCGTTGTTAGTGCAAGTCTTTAACTATGATGCATTCTAAGCATAGATTTATACTAGCTAAGGCACGCCACAGCATAGCATAACCTCATTATTTAGCACACATTAGTACGCGCACCATGTTAGCACTAAATAACCTAACTTAAAATTAGAATTATAGAATTAATAGTTAAATACTAGGAAGTAAGTAAACACTTTAGTTAGCTGCCCATAAGCAACCTGCCATGTAGTCACCCATGTAAGAGCACCTTTTAGCACTTGTGCCACTTGTCAGTTTTAGTAATTTAATTTTATAAAATAAGTTAGGTAATTAACCATTAAGCACCTAAAGTAGTACATTCATATAGATATAAACTAAATAACTAACAGTAGCAATATGCCCATCACCACATCACAGTTAATGCCATTTATTAGTGTAAGAGTTCAATTGTATAGTAGAATCAAGAAATATTCACTAGAAAGCCTGTGCAATATATTGGCATACACTAGTGCACGTGCCACCTATCAGCACAAACGATATAATTATTTAGTCAATAGCTCTAAATTAAGGTATGCACAAAATGACATAAGCTACACAGTGCGTTCCTGCTCGTACTAGCGAGAATGCATGTTAACCCTTCACTGAACATCACTCTAAGTCAATAGGCACCGCAACATACATGACTTGCCCTAAGTTTTCCTCGCGGTGTTATCTGGTTCTTAGTTGGAGTTCTTTGGATTTTATCGCTCCTTCTTGAGTTATGTCTCTTTCGCAGTAGTTTATTAGGCTTTTCCTTCGCGTAGATAACGTTGAGCGCAAGGAAGAGTCAAGCCTCAAGAGGAACCAGAAGGTCTACATATGAAGAGAAGCTCGTAGATTGGGCGCGAAGCCAAAGGTTGAAGATTGAGATCTTGAAGAAGAAGCCTCCAACCTCAAGCTTAAAGATTAAGGAGTTTGCAGGCAAGCTCTAATCCCATATTGGAACCTATAATTTGCTAATGCTCCTATAGTGCCTATTTATTCTGCTATGCATGATATTTTGGATTGAAACATTGTGTTAGTCATAATCCTACTTGTTCTTAGGTATTTATATTTATGTCAGTAACTTGCTGCATAGATATGAATACCTTCCTTGAAAACTATTGACGACTTGTCTTTGATAGCCATAGAGATTCCGTTCCTAGATAGTTTTACGGAACGGACATTACCTTGTTACTAGATCTGCTTAGGACCCCATTTCTGGTGCTCCCCACCGCCGCACCATATACCATTAATTTGCAAAATGAGTTAAAAGAGTTTGGTGGTGTGAGTACAAATAAAAGGGGGAAGGATTAGAACAACTGGTGCTAGGTGAAGAGGGGATGTTTCTGGCCGTGGGGTGGGGCTCACCTGAGGTGATGGTGATAGGTGTGTAGGCTTCACTGTGGTCCACCTGCCGTGGACGAGATCGCCACCCCTGCCATATAAGGACCGGTTCGTTAGCCCTCGACTTGGTAATTTCCGTGCAACCACAGAACCTGTATATTTTGGGTAGGACTTATGCCCTCTACATATTCTTTCTACATCGAACCACTGGGGGGTCAGTAGTGAAGACACAAGGGAACAGGAGAAGGGCGTGAGATGACTCGCTGCCTAGCCTTCGACGGTAATTGCTCGCATCATGGGAGCGTAAGCCCACGGATATAGCCCGTGGTTTGGTAATACCCGGGGATTGGAGGGGACCAGAAAAAGACGTGAATGCGGTGGATATTCACGACCCGGCTCCGGGAATGTACCGACGCGTTATCGACGGCCTGGAAAACCCCGAGGGATGGCCCCTGTTTGCACCTTGGGTGGAATCTGTGGAAAACTGCGTAGATGTGGGATAAGCGTTATGCAACTCTAATGATCAAGAGTAGCATAACCTGTGGGTACAGTGTACAACCTCTGCAGAGTTAAAAATCCTTCCGAATAAGCCGTTGTCACGGTATTGACATGCTACTGTTCGGGCGCCCTACGATTAGATTTTCTATACTGCCTTGATGTGTGAGTGGGTGTAGCTACCCGTGTTTTGGAAAGTGTCTAGAGGGGATAGTGGAGGCGCTTCCAGTTAAAACTTAGGATCTGGCGGGAACGGTTTATACTCTCCCAGGTCCAACTTATTAAAATATGGATAATAAATGCTTTCACTCTCTTTTTAAAATCTTCTGTAGTGAACCTTGCATAAAACTGGCTTTTTGGCAACATGGACCTTGCTGTCTCATCCTTGCTACAATCAATGTGCATCTATATTTATACCTTTGCTTAGTCTTGGAGCTTGCTGAGTACCTTATGTACTCACCCGCTTGCATTTGTGGTTTTAGACAGTGAGGATCGCGTAGGTGATGTGCTGGTTTCGTTTTGCTTCCCAAGTCTGCTTGTGGATTTGGGCCCTGGTGTTTCGTTGCCTGCTCTACTTTTAGTTGGTCAACCGGTGTAGGATCGTAGAGATCCTCACGGTGTTGCCACTAAAAGTCCTGTCTCAGGTTAGTTTTTTTTTTGAAGTATGCGTTTGATATACATTCTGTTGTGTTGTGCGTACAGCTACTGATCCAGGGACTTATACGTGTATCACAGTGCATCTCAGAAATGGGGTGCGTCGCAGGGAATTTGAATTTCGCCTTTTTAAACTTTTCCTAAAACAAATCGGGATGTCACACGCTTGCAACGGTCAGATCAATCTTTCCTAAGGGTTTTGATGAAACCCTTGTAATTACCCCATGGAATCTTTCATCCATGGGCTGCAATGCCAACAAAGGCAAACCCATTTTCTCATAAGTACGTTTCATGAGGAGGTTTAAGGCCGCACCTGTATTGATGAGGGTCTTCGCAACATTGCTTCGGTGGATCAGGATCTTGACCACAAACGGCAGGTTCTTTGTTGATAGCTATGTCTTCAGGTGATCTTAAGGGCCGAACGTGATCGAAACTTCGTGCCACCGCATCTTCTTGCTAACAAAAACAGCATTAAGCACCTCCTGCTCATACTTCTTGTACTGGGTTTTTGAAGGGACTGTTGCGCTTCCACCAAAGATCATGTTGACATCGGAGAATTCTTCTTCATCATCCTCTTCAACCCTCCAGCGACCCCTGGCCAGAGCCTCAAGTCGGGGCGCTGCCGAAGGTTCAGAAGTGTCCTTCCTCTTTTGCTCAATATAATAAGTGCACTCAGTGAAGTTATGAAACCTGGATCGATGGACCGGGCACCACTTTTGTGCATCTTCTAGCTTGTTGAAGGGCTTCTTCTTTTTCTCAGGACGCTCTCCACCTTCCCGCTTCGCGACGTTGAGCTCTCTGTCATCAGACTTCTTGTGGGATCTTTTATTCTTCACTTATCCTGTAATCTGGGCTTAGGCTTCTGATGCCTTGATGCATGTTTCGGTGATTAACAAGAGGTGGCTCACTGTTCTGGGTTCCTCAATGGCAAGCCGTTTTGTGATATAAACATAAGAACACCTTCTCTGAAGGCAATAATGACCTCCAGATCTTCAATATGAGGAATGGAATTTCTCGTCTGACTAAACCTCTTCACATAATCCCGAAGACTCTCATCGGGGTTTTGCTTGGTGGTTCAAAGGGTTTTCGCGGTCGAGAGCCTCTCAAAGGTCCCCTAGATGAAGGTTGCATAAAGTTGATCTCAAGTCCGGAATGTGGACTCAAAAAGATTGTCCAGCCATGATCGAGCTGATCCTGACAGAGCAGTAGGCAAATGGTTAGCCCTTACTCGGTCGTCTCCCTCAACGGCCTAAGATTGACCAACCATGATCGAGCTGATCCTGACAGAGCAGTAGGCAAATAGTTAGCCCTTACTCGGTCGTCTCCCTCAGCGGCCTCTATAACCGTAGAGTAGACTTGAAGAAACTCCTCTGGGTTTGATGACCCATCATACTTCTCGATGGGTCCTGGTTTGAATTTCTCAGGCCATCAGACTTGTCGTAGACTTGGAGCAAGAGTATTGAATGAGCTTGGCTTGACCGAGCCTAATGAGGAGCAACTTCAGCTGCTTCTCTCCGACAAATGTTGGTATAGATATCATTTTGCGCATCATTTCTGCGCGGATGATCACCAATACGATCCCTCTGACTTTGTTGACTGTCGACGCTATGCCAAAAATCTTCGATAGAAAGACGGTGTCCCTGCAGGGGAGATGTGGCTGAAGTAGAAGGAGCTCTTCGGGAGGATGGTACTCCACGAGAATCACCCTGACGTGAAGCTTTGGGCTGATTTTGGCCTGATGGCGTCGTATGGCCTATGCGGCCAGCAATCTCCAATCTTTGTTAAACCAATGGTGCCAGAGGCGAACCATCAGCAGCTAAATGCTGCATGCAATCTAGGATTGTTTGGAGACGAGTAGCTTCAAAATTAGTTTGTAAATTTCTTACCATAGGGCCCGACAAGTTGGTTCTCTCTGCACTAGAACCAATGGTGAGAAGATTACTCGACGATCCGGCTGAGGGTGCCAGATTATTCTTCCCAGCAACATTGATCTCTCACAGCTCGATGTTGGGATTCCACTCCGGATGGCCCATTATCGAGGGATAATCTTCATATGACCCGAAGTCGTCGTTAGTGCAGTCGTTGTCGCTGTCGCTGCTGGAATTATCGCATTGCAGCCCCAACCTAGGGAACTTGCCGTTTACGAGGTTGAGAATCACTCTCGACTGGGTTGGCAACTTCTTCACTTGATCCTTGGAAGGACCAACACTTGATCAGGACCCGAGCGCAACACTCAGAATCTCAATCGAAGTAGGCATCTCAATGAAATTTGAGAGAAAGCCTCAAAAACCTCTGGCTGATGAGCCAAAAAACCTTCTTCATCGGCGACGTAAACCAATGTTTCAAAATGGAATGTGGTACCCGCTGGAAAAACAAGGTTGCTTGAGAAAGCCATGGATGTAGTTTGGACTAGATTCACCTCACGCCCCGTACCTGACACACCTCTGTCGACGTCTGAACTTCGACTTCGGGATCGACAGATATTGTGAATAGGGTCGAGAGCATAAGGAACGTGAAGCTAATCTCAAAGAGGACTGACACGTAGAAGTTATACTGGTTCGGGCCTCCCGAAGGATAACAACTCTACGTCTAGTGAGTGTGTACTCTTGGTCTAGATTCAGATGTCTTGCCCTGTTGGGCACTTTATATATTTGTAGGAGGGGTCAGCCCTCCCATGATAATGACAATTAACCATGTCATAATACTAGTAATGTCTATTTCTAATTACAGGAGCAGTCTGTTAAGTGTAACGGCTCTTTTATTAGCAGTAATTGCTCAGGCATTAATCGTGCTTTAAATGCCGCGTCGTGGCGTCATGGGTAGCCGTTCCTCGTTGCCCCACAAAGCTCATCGGGAGTTCGAAGTTTTGGCCCACTCCTGTTCGGGAAATGAAAATTGAGGCATAGATCTATCCGGTCTATCATCATTACATGGACAATTATAATACAGATTGAGAATGAATAGCAAAATTCTTCTAAAAATGTCAAAATATCTCCTAGATTTATTGGTATGCTGAAATAAAAGAAAATACAAAAATTAATAATAGCGCCGATATTGACCGCTGCGCCGATATTGACCAGCTGGTTGCCAAGCAGCTTTTCATTTTTTTCTTAAACCTCTCAAACGGGTACAGGCGTAGCTTCATTGTGGGGTCACCTCTCGGTCACATCACGTGAAGAAATTATGGGCTCAACTTACGTGTTTCACATGGTTGTCGGGGGCCTCGACCTGCTTCTGTGTCGGTCTTTCTTGTTCATACGGGCTCTCGATTTTTTTTTACTTATTTATAAACATATTATTTGGACTACATTTAGTTGATTACAAACAACAAAGTTATACGAGAAACGAGACAGATGGTTCTTCTCGGTTACATTAATTTACATCATCACGTACGGTGAGAAGCTCTTGCAGTCGCTGCCGGACCGTCGTGCGAACGCTGCGCTGGCTTCTCGTCGCCGTCGGCAGGGGCCGGGCTCTCCTTCGTCTTCGCCGCCCGCTTGGACGTTGGAGTCGCAGCGACGTCCTCGAAGTCCTCGAGCCTGAACGCCGGCCTCCACGGCGGCTGCGTCCCGCCCCGCAGCCGCTTCCTCGGTGGGCTCCCGCCATCGGCAGCAGCAGTCTCGCAGGCGCAGCCATCATCCGTGTCGCCGCCGGGCGTGTAGACTCTCCTCAGGGCCCGGATGTTAGCCAGCAGCGCGTAGAACCTCTCCACCTGCTCGTCGTCCACCTCGTCGCCGGGCACCTCGTTAGCCGCAGCGGACGACGGTGCGGCGGAGGCCGAGCCGTCACCGGTGGTGCTGCCGGGACTCCGCGCCGCCTTCGCGGCCGGCTTCCCGCCGGTGGTTGCCTTGGCGCCGTCCATCGATCTGGCAGCTGGTGGCCGGAAGCGCGGGGCTCGGTTGGTGAGGGAGAGAGAGAGAGAGAGAGGAGTGGTCGGCGAGGTTGCTGCGGAGAATGTCGTTGCGTTGCGTGTGATGGTGAGTGGATTTATAAGGATTCGCGAGGCGAGGGAATATACAGATTACAGAACGGAACCGAGGCAGGATCGAATAGGTGCTGCCAGCGCCGACAGCGATGTGGTGTCATCAGTAACTCACTTAGCAGCCGAACGGAATAACTAAGCAATGTCTTCTCTCCAATCCAAATGGATTTGGCACCGGCGGCATTAATCGGAACTTAAATTTGAAGGCCGTGCCGAATCAGGAATATTTTGGGGGGCATCGTCTCCGTTCTATAATCGGATGAATGCCGATGACGCGGTGCTCGATGGCGTCATCAACGCAGGCCCGGCATGACGATCATCGAGAGGATTGTCTACTGTGCACTGCTTTTGGTTGTTCGAACTTGGAGGATTGTTCTTGGCCTGGCACTCGGACGAATGGAGGAGCCGGCAGAGGGCGAGGACTATGGCTTGCAGTGGTGAGGCATGCAGAACTGAAGATATAATAATTACTCCTAGCTTTTGCATTAATAAGAAGAAACACTAGTCAAGCTGATGAACGTTCAAAATATACACGCGGTGTCTTTCCAAGCCCACGCTCGTCTTCCATCGAAAATTTCGCTTTGGTTTCCTGCACTGTTAGCCGGTTTGACTCGATTTTGGCCTTGTGTGTACACGGCAAACTTGCTCGTGCGACACCAGCGGCGGCGACGCGACTGCCCATCGCGGTCGCGTCGAGAGCGGCCACAGCGGTGGCGCCGGACAACGGCGGTCGAGCGTTCCGACGACACCATGGCGCCGTTTATTTCTTCGCTCTGACGCTCACGTGCGGACGGAGGATGCGGGTGCAGGACCACGGCCAGTGAATTTGTAATGGGGACGGATGAAGAATTTAGTTACGCGGCACGAGACAACGATCGACTTATTTTATTTAAAAAATTATTTAAAATGTAAAATTATTAGTCGTGTTTTAAATATCACTGGTCCCAATGTCATGCTAATACTATGGTCTTAGCAAAAATATTAACTTAAAAAATAATATATTAATATTACAATGAATTTGTTTGTTTTACAACAAATTTTTTTTTATCTCAAATATTTGTTTCGGGTAGTTATATTTTGTTAACTAACAATGGTCTTGGTCTGTGTGTGCCCATGATCTGAGAATTTCGGAAGAGGTTATCCGTTAGATTTGTAAATGTGTTATCTGATTTATAAGAAGGGATAACTTTTGGTGCATTATGTGTGTGTATGTAGTCTAATTCATTTATGTTAGAGATATTTTACCGTACGTAAAACTACGTTTTTTAAAAAGTAAAGAAGAGAAAAGATAAAGATAGAGATAGAGAAGATAGAGATAAAGATTGAGATAAAGATAAAAGTACATTATAATAATTATATTTATCATAATATTTTGAATAAAATAAATAATCAAAGTTGATATTAAAAATCAATAATGTTAATATTTTAAAATCAGAATTAGTAGTAGGTGGCTTGAGCTCTCCCGACGAGCGATGGGAGTAGTAGGGAGTACTGTATTCTATTAACTGCTCCTCGGTCCTACTAGTAATATTTTGGTTGGAGTTGTCAATTTGTCATGTTAAGCTGGGTCGATGACGTATCGAACGTCGGCCGCAATCTCAGGGTCAACCTTCTCTTATTGCACGGTAATTAACCATGTAACTGTTCCGTTTCCCCATTCGTTAAAGGAACACAGTCAAAGAGGCGTAACGTGTCTCACACATTAACCGTGGTACAAGTCTTTGCTTGGCTGATGGCGTTGTATGACATGACCATGCTGTCAGTCAGTAGTATCTTATTTTTTGACACGTTGTTCTTGCCACATTAATTCGGTACACGATCGATGAACAGAAACACTAGAAAAACGAGACACGGACGCAAAACAAATGTGACCCACGCTGCCACGCGTTTGTAGCTCGCGCGCGCATGTGCGAGGCAAGCCGTCAAATGCTCTCGCTGTGATCGCCGTCGAATGGCCGCCGTGCACCAGAGCGCGCCGGCGGCCGCGACAGGGCTGCCGGCGCGGACTCGACGGCAGGTAAGCTGTCATCTCCCTTCTCCTCGCCGTCCGACGTCTGACTCCTCTCCCTCTTCACTACCCGCCTGGACGTGGCAGCAGTGGCGTCGTCGACCTCGAAGTCCTCGAGCCTGAACGCCGGCCGCCACGGCGGCTCCGACGCGCCGCGCGGCCTCTTCTTCCTCTCCCCACCACCGTGCGTGCCGCAGCACGCTCTCCTCACGGCACGGATGTTGGCCAGCAGCGCGTAGAACCTCTCCACCTGGTCGTCGTCCACCTCGTCGCCGGCCGCTGCTGGCGCGTGGGCCGCGAGTGGCTTCTTCGCGGCGCCTTCGTCACCTCCGGCGTCGCTGCCTGCTGGCTGCGATGCCTGCACAGGCTTGTCGGCGCCGTCTGCCTCTGTATTGTCCATGGCCACGATGCTGTTTTGTTTGGGAAGTACAATAGCTGGCTTGAGCGTAGCAAGTGGCAACGCCGGATGTCCGTAGCCTTTGCGTGACGGCGCGTGAAGATAGGTGGAGGTGGCGACTGGGCTTTTTATAGGGAGGGACGGGGGAGGAGCGACCATAGGGGTGAAGAATACGATCACAATTCGTCGATTACTATCTGTACTTTAGGCGGCCGGCCAAACAACACATGGAGCAAGAGAACATTTGCGCCACAAGTATTGTTCGCCGGAGTACAGTGTTGAGCCGCCGAAACCGAACGCCTTATTTTCCAAACAAGACCCCGGCCGTGTGATGATCCTCGTTCTTAATTAATCCGCGCACAGCAAATTGATTTGCTGGCCCTTCCGAGATGCCAAAAGGGCTCCACCCCACAGGCCATGTCCGTGGCCAAAGAACATTTCGGAGCGTGACGGCAGGAGCATGACGTAAGCAGTTGACGCGCCTGATGACGAAACCGCGGTCGGGGCATGTTGTAGCTTGTACTACGCTACGCACGGCGTCGTCATCGATGTGCACAGCCTTTTGAGGATTTAGCAGTACTCCACTTGAACCTTTGGGTCCTTCACCGGCGTCCGGTCTTCGAGGAAAAAAAAAGGGCAGAAAAAGGAAAAAAAACACTCATATGATTTGAGTAGTGCCTTTATAATGTGCACTAAAAAAGGACACTAGTAGTAAAAAAATAGGATCCCTCTCTGTGTAACTATGAGCACAGAATAGTGCCTTTATCAGGTGCTCTGAGGGCCCATGGGCAATCCAGGAGGAAACGGGTAAAGCGAGGGACCCTGCCCATCTCCGTCCGCGGTGCGGCGCCGTCATCAGTGGCGTCACAGGATGACGCGAGAATATTTTGCTGCAGGCGTGTAGCCCGTCTTTTCTGCTGACGGAATTCCAGTGACGTCAATGTAAGCTCCGACGAGCCTGACGTCCTTTCTCCATCCAAACTACTCCTCCCCTGCTTTTTAGTTATGAACATGGGAAACCTTTTTGTTCCTACGTCTTTCTTATAAAAATGAACCGATTTATGTGACATTTCATACAAACTTATGCGTTCTAAATAGAACCTTTTTCAAATTATTCACAAATAGACACCGTTTTCAGTTTATTGTCATTAATCATTTTGGGTCATATGAGCATGCAGCTTTTATGATTGTCCGCCAATATAAGATCGTGCACAACAACAGTGTACTGTCATTAATCATTTTGGGTCGAGTCTTTTCAGCGGTTTCTTGGGTCAGTGTTAATTGTGGGTTAAACCAACCCATTACACACAATTATAGTGGATCGCATGGGTCAGCTGTTGGGTTGACCCAACTTGGCCTACTTCCCCACATCTAGATTACCCAGCGACCTAATGGATCGGTCCAACTCCACTCAAAAATTTAGTGAGTCAACCCAATAGGATAATTACATTGTTTTTTGTACTCTTAGTAGTGGGGTTGTTGGTCAGCCCAGCTAAACCTGCATCCTGAATTCTATTATATACCTAGACAAACACTTTGTCCACTCCAAAACATCTACTCCTCTCCATCTCAAAATAGACGATGATGTTCTAGACTTTTTAACATCGTATTTGACTTTGTCTTATTTTTATTTAATTTGTATTATTTTATCATTGAGATACTTTAATCATGAATTTTTTGTTTTTACATTTATATATTTTTTTTGAAAAAGATGGTCAAACATGATTCTTAAAAACAAAGTGTTATCTATTTTGATGCTGGGAGTAGTGTTTACGGGTAGCTCAGGCGATAGGTAATGACGTCACCGAGGTGACCTAAGCGCTCCCACGGTTCGCTGCCGTGTGTGGTAGGGCACAGCTCATGCATGGTTGTTTGCTCGTGACACTGATGCTGGCATGACTTTATGAATGAGGTAAAAATTGAGGTTGTTCTGTGTAACAGTCCAAAATTTTTAAATTAATCAAAATGAAGATTATCTCAAATTCGTTCCGTTCGATTTCAAATTTCTTTCTTTTTTTTAATTTACTGGTGCCGAAATAATTTTGGTCCGCGGTCTTTTATTAGACCGAGATTAATTCTCATAGCCTTTAATTAACTTTGAATTAATTCTCAAAATCTTTAATTAATTTCCAAACCTCCCTAATTAATCTCTCCTATAAATACCCTCTCTATTTTATCCCTTCTCACCAACCCCTCTCTCCTCTTCTCATTTTTCTTTCCTCCTCTCCATGTCTCCAGAATTGATAGGAGGAAGCGGGCGTCACTACGACTCCGTCCACCGCGCCTGTCAACCATCTCCACCCCGGTCAACCGCTTCGTCCCGCGCATCAATTCCGTCCCGCGTCGCCCAGCGCTGGCTCCGTCGCCGCGCCGTCCCCGGTCGCAAGCCGCATTGCCTGTTCCCATCTGCGCGCGCCGATCCCGTCTCCGGTCCGCGCGTCTCCGTCCAGCAACCATCGACTGCCTTCGATCGATCTGCGTCCCGTTGTTTTCAACCGATCGACAGTGAAGCCAGGTGATTGAACGCTCTTCCTTGTGCACTTGCTGTAGATCGTGTTGGGTCTGTGTCCATGGTCAAAGTGTTGCTTGTGCCGTTTTGGTTCTCTGTGTGTGCCGGTTCTTAGGGAGATCGAAGAGCCTCCAAGGAGCAGCTACCGTGATGGTCTTCAGAGAGGAGCTTGTTGTAGTTTCGTGCAGAGTGGTAGCGTGGAGTTTGGGGCGTCGCTTGCTAGGTCCTTTTGTCAGAGGAGTTGAGGATCCCATGGGTTTTGGTTCTGGTCAGATAGTTCTACAGTTAGTTTAGTTCCTAGTAGTCTAAATCTTTCGGGATTTTTGAAGAACTCCATTTGGTCTCAAAAGATTTCCAAAATTGTTCCGTTAAATTCGTCTCATCGAAAACGTCATGTAGAATTTTTCAGAGAACATTTTGAGAATGTTGGAGAGAGTGCCTGTCCCGGTAATTCAGGACTGAGTCCTTCGAGTCTTGTACACTCAGTTGACAATCATGCATACCACGTTACAGGCAGTGGCTTGATCTTAAAGCTTGTCGAGACTGGTTGTTTACCCGTGGGTTGACGGTGACATGTTAGTGTGGTGTAGAGCTGTGACTCCTCACATGAGATCGAGATATCCACTTGATCAATGGTAAGGTCTTCACAGCTCCAGGACCTAATTGCGTAGCCACTTGGGATCCCTATCCTGCAGGACGGATAGCGCTAGTTGAAACTTGTGGACGGGTCTTGTGTGTTCGTTGAGACTAAGACGATAGTTCTCGACGACACTTCTCGTAGGTCTAGGTACATACACTGTGCAGAGTTACAGTCAATGCGTATTGCCACGTCCTTTTTGGAAGGACACCCCCGAGTTGTGCTCTTTGTTGAGTAGTTTTATTTTTTTCCCTCCTCTTCTATTTTAAAATGTTTCTGACTTCAGTCTTTGAGCTGTGGCCGGGTGTGCACGTGACACTGGCATTTAAAATGAACCCCTGTCCGCGATAACGGAGATCTCTCCGGGGCAAAATAATAAAATTTGACAGTTTTAAAATAAAACTTTCTTGCATCTTTAAAGTAAAATAAAATGTTTTAAACTTGCATTTAGTACTTGAGTCAGCCTTTGCCCTTGAAACCATTTGCATGCATACATTGTTGATAGGTAGTACGTGGTTTGCTGAGTATTCATACTCACGGCTTTCTAATTTATTGTTTTCAGAGGATACCTACAGTTTCGACTTCGACTACGTCTCCGACGGACCGTGAAGTCACCTTCTACACTCAAGCGTGTCTGTATGGAGGAGGTTCGCTGCCGCCGCCATGTTGATGCTTCCGTTGCTGCTTTTCTAGGGTTTTCTCGATAGTGATCATTTTGTTCTGAGGTGATTCCGGCCTGCGTGCCGATGGACCCTTTTGAAGGATTACATTCTAATAAATTTGCTTTGACTTGTTATTTTCTATTCTCGTTTCTTGTTTCATGCTTCTGTTATAGTTTGTTGATTGATCGCTTGTGATGTCGTGCTTGCCAACCTTTTGGGATTGGCAAGGTCACGGAAGATCGAAACTTATCGAAAGGTAGAAAAGATCTGGTCGTTACATTCTAACGTTAGGCACGAGAATTAAAAAGTAGAGGAAATATATTATTAAAGAAATAAAGAGGATAGAGATAGAGATATATTGAAGAGAGATAAATATGCATTATAAAGTGAGAAAAATAAATATTTCTGAATATTAACTAAACGGAGGAGTACGGTCATTCCGACAGCCTTGTTGTGAAGTACAGGTAATCGCTGTACACCATTCTTAGATGTTGGTACCGGTAAGCCTACCATAATTTATTATAATACTCTCTCTTCCCCTAAACTCACGACATTTTTGACCTTTAGACACTATATTTTATAAATCACCTTATTCAAACCAATTTTAAAAATATAAAAATAAATTAGTCATGTTTAAAGTATCTCTTTTGATAAAACTAATCACAATAAAACAAATAATATTTTTATAATTTTTTAATAAAACGGAGAGTCAAACATACCATCTAAAAGTAAAAAACTTCAATAGTTCTAGGATGGAGATAGATTGGTCTTCTGCCAAAATCTTGACTTCTATGTGCCCAGCTGGGTGGTCTTTGTTTCTAAGATAAATTGGTGGAGGGATTAGTTGTTTCAGCACCAACATTTAGTGGCCAAGCTAAAGGACAAAATTCCCAAGTCCCTTTCTTTGTAAGGATATAATTTTAAAACAATATACATTTAGGGGAGCAGCTAAAACCTTCTCCACTACTACAAACCATGTTATCCATGATGTTAATACTGAATGGTTATGCTACATTGTATTTCAGCATTCATTTTTTGTTACCCTTTTTGTTCAACTCCATGAGATGATGTGTGCCATTACTTTTAAATATCTCATGAAAAGTTCATTTATTTACTAAAACCACACATGACAATCAAGAAAATATTTTGGCTTATAATCAACGATTGTTTAAACATAAGGATGTAATCACATCAATCTAGAAGGAAACAAGTATACTCCTCTGTTCTTTAATTGATGTCGCCATTGACTTTTTGTCTTATTCAAAAAATTTGTCGAATGTGTAAAATTTTAAGTTGTGATTCAAATAACTCTAATGATAAATCAAATTATATTAAAATATATAAAATTTATCAAAAAAAATTTAATAAGACGAATGGTCAAAGTTAAATTTAAAAGTCAACGGCGACATCAATAAAAAAACGGAGGGAGTATGCTCTTTGGGTGTCATAGTTTTGATAGCTCTATTGGATCGATGGCGTTGCACATCATATAGGATTTTATCTCTCACAGTGCAAGAAGTGATTGAAGAACAAAAAAAGACATCTTAATAAAACCCATACCTATAGTTGTAGTGACTCTAGTACCATCCAAGCAGGTGACATGCATGCACGTAGGCCTGTTAATGCGAGAGAACCCGCCCCATACCCAAATCACCCCATAATTATAGTTATATATTTCTAAATCAACCCCACCTAAAAAATTGGAGACACCATCCAACCCTCTAGCTAACCTAGGACCCAATCCCATCCAATCTATAGATGAAACATGAACAGCTGCATATTAGCAACCAAGTCTAGAACATCTAAAGGAATCAAAAGAACAACAAAATTATATTATCTACTAAGGAAACCCGTTCCAACCCACATTCACTGGGACCCAACCCAACCCAACCCGCCTACATTCTAAACCTGTTTCAACCCATCCAAAACAAAACCGTTTTAAAACCAACCCAAAAACCTCGTTTTAACCCGACCCATTTGTAGCCCTATGTGCATGCAAAAATTGATAGCGCATGGAGAAGCAACAGGGAAGAATGCAGAAATAGAATACTCCTTCCAGTTCTTTTTAGTTGCAGCTTGGCCTTAGGTCGACCACAATGTCACGATAGAGCTGATAGTAATCAATTAATTCTTCTTACCGCCCAGTACTAAGCATTGTGACAGTACTAAGCATTGTGAGAGTCAGCTATTGCAACCGGGTCTTAGCATTGCTACCGGTATTAGTGAATTTTTTATAATATCAATACAGTACCGCACACTAGAATAACCTACTATTCAGTTGGAGATTGCTCGCGGAATGAACTTTCTAGGAAGCTGAGTAGGATGTTTTTTTTTTTTTGTGGGCTCCACTTCTATTCACACGGGTGGCACAAACCATTGTGGATACCTCCAAAGCATAATAGTAGTACCGACTTATGGTGGGGCCCGATCCTATTGCCAAAGCCGGTAAAATACACTCTGGATGCCCTTACCTGGTTCACAAAAAGATTCTGTAAACCTACACACAACCTAGCTATCCACTCAGAAGCACTTACTTCCTCCATCCGGAATAGATGACTTTTTTCTTTTTAAACATCATGTTGAACTCTTTGTATTTTTTACAAAAGTTATCAAAATATTGTTTATTTTGTTTGAATTGTTTTTAAAATTATTTTATCCTTATAGATACTTTAATGATGACTTATTTGTTCTATATTTACCATTTGTCTTTATAAAAAAATTGTGAAAACATTATTTATTTTATTATGAAATATGTTATTGCTAGAACTACTTTAAGCATGACTAGTTTGTTTTTATATTTTCATAAATTATATGAATAAGATGAATGGTTAAATGTTGATTTCTATTTGTAAATGTCAAAAGCGTTACTTATTTTGAGACGGAGAAGTATTACTTTTGAGGGACAATTGGAGGGAGAAGCTAGCAGGGTTAACAAAACCATTCAAAACCAACGAGTTTCACCATTTTTTGTGACACCAGTCTAATCTGAATTCATCGAGCGACTGTTTTTTGGTTTAATTTCTTTTAAAAATTAAAATTTTGAAAATATTTAAAAATCCAAAAACCAGTCAAACTGGATGAAAACCGGTCAAATCAGTTTGCTTTCAAAATTCAAAAATTCAAAACCGATAAAACCGCTTAGTAAACCAGTAAAACGGGTCTATTTTCACTTAAAATTTTGATTTTTTTTTTGCATTTGTAGCAGTTTTTACAGTTTACTATAGTGTTAAACCGATGGCCTCCGATATACAGAGGCTCAAACGGTAACAAAAACCATTGCAGCTAATGTGCTGCAGAACGAATATATTCGTAGCTCAGATGACCGGTGATGGCGTCACCGTGGTGACCTAAGCAGCTATATATTTCAGGAGGACTATAGTTCCATAGATTAGTGGTGTCAGTGAACAATTTTCCTAAGTTTCTGACTACTAGATTTTTGAACCACTATTATCTACCTTGATCTTGAATTGAATGCAAAAGTGGATTTGTGAAGAACGACATTCAGTGATCCAGATATGCTGATCGATCCGGACACCATCTACCCCGTATATCCCAGATGCCATAATGACACCCCCAAGACATGATTCAAGCATGAGTATTATTTGTAACAAAAAAATCTCTTATACCTCAATATCAAATTAAATGGCAGAGTGGATTTATCAAGAATGCTGATTAAAGAGATTAGTGGATACTGTATTGATCACGAAGTATATTGTGCACGATCTCAAACCTGGTGTCCTATAAACAAATCTCTCGCACGTAGTGTGCACTATCTTTGATAAGCTTACAATTCTCTATTGTTCATTTGCTTCCAGAACATGATAAAATCCTTCAGGTGACCTGCCATGTGCTCATTATACATGTACTCCGTAAGTGTGTTTCTAACATACATCTTCTCTCTTAAGGGGGGGGGGGGGGGGGATTTGACATAACTGGCAATAAAAAACTGTGAAGTTATGTTCGATACATATATGTTCATTTCTGTTGTTGTGTTACACAATAGAAATACGACTAGTAATTTTTATGCTCCCAATGTAAGTCTTGCACATTTTTGCCTCTGAGCATTCTCTGAAATTCATTTCTTGATTGCACCCTTGGGAAAGATTGGCTCGGCTATTAGGGTCACCTAATTAACCAGATTTTCAAAATGACTGTGGGTTCGATAATAAGTCATCATCTAACAATTCATAAATTCCGTGGCAATGCGCCGCGAAGCATCTAGTTTACTTTACAATTTTAACATTCAAATCTATTTCTTTCAGACCGTACGTAATTTTTTGTTCCATTTGAACCATCATATTCATTGTAATTAATGTAAAAAATAAGATCCCACTATAATATAACTTAAAAAATTGAATTTGAGTTTTTAAAATTTTAATATTCCATCATCAATAAATTAAATATTTCAATAATAAAATTCAATCATTCTAGAAGTCAAAATATATTGTTCCAGCAATAAACATTAACTGTTCTATAGTAAAATTCAATTGTTCTAGGAGTTTTTTAAAAAACCTATTTATATTTATTTTTTTTAAAAAATAAGGGCCAAGTGCAGTTCTGATGTTGGCATAAAATGGAAAACAAAAAATTATATGTGAACTTTTATTATCATAATATTACAATTTCAACAACAATTGGAATTAGAAAGAAAAGGAGAATTTAGATTTTGAGTAGTACTACTTGTCACAAGTATTGAAGCCACATATACAGCAAGCTACAATCTAC
>BCLG01001366.1:89133-113353 GCA_001602295.1 Zoysia matrella | reverse complement strand
GACGGGGTCGATGCCCATCCTGGCGAGGCGCTTCTTGAGGTGCGTGTTCCAGTAGTTCTTGATCTCGTTGTCTGTGCGCTTCGGCAGGTGCGTCGCGATCGCCGACCACCTGCGGATCGCACGCGAGAATATCAGTCGTTTTCTCTTCCGTTGCTTTTTTTTTTTCACTTTTCACATGGATCTGGAAGCAATAATGGAACGTGACATACAGTAAAAACTGATGGGCGTGAATAAATGATCAGAGGTGGGTGTGGTGCGACGGAGGGAAGCAAGGACATGCCAGTGGCAGGAATGATAGGGCCGAGCAAGAGCAAGTCAACTTGGCCGCCGGGCGACATTCGTGCCAAATTACACGAGACACACGAGCCTATGGTCGCAGGAGGAGTGGAGCGAGATCGATGACCCGTGACGAGTGATTGATCGATCCATCACCTGTTTCCGAGGAGCGCGTGCAGCTGGATGATGGTCTGCTCCTCCTGGAGCGTGAACTTGCCTCGCTTGATGTCCGGCCGCAGGTAGTTGGTCCACCGGAGCCGGCAGCTCTTGCCGCACCGCCGCAGCCCTTCAAAGAACGGCGTCACGGTCAGATCCGTCCAAGTACACATCCCACAGCGAAGCGAACAATTGTGCACTTGAAGGAAGAAACGGCTAGAGAACTAACGCACCGGCCTTGGCGGGCAGCGAGCGCCAGCACCCGTGGCCGTGCTGCTCGATGTAGGCGAGCAGCTTCTGGTCCTCCTCCGGCGTCCACGGGCCCTTCTTCAGCCCCGCCTCCTTCTCGCAGCACGGTGACCGCCCCATTCGAGCGCTCAGGCCGGTGATCGCAGAGTGAGAGCTTGGAAGAGTCGCTGGGCGAAGAAGCTCTGTGTACTCGGAAGTGACTGGTAGCAGTTAGTGGCATAAATAGAGGGTGTCCGAGTGGGGGGACGCGGGGGAGTGCGCGGCGTGCCACTGACTGGCGTGCGTACGTATGTGAGTACTAGTACGTGCTGCTGCTACTGACTGACTGACTGCCCATCGCTGGACGAGAATCTTCGTGGGTTTCCGTGCGACCAAGACTCTGCCACGAACCAGATGTGCCCCACACGTCAGCCGCACGGTACGACCGCAGGACGGCTCGGAATTGCAGCGGACTCCGCGCCGCCCCGCCTCCGTCTGCACTCCGCCATTCAGATCGATCAGGTCTCGCCGGGCTCTGTTCCGCGGGCTCGTGCGCCTCCTACCCAGTCTGACGCGCCGAGTCGGAGCGGCGCTCGTCGGCCAGGCACGAACGTACCGCGGCGTACCAACCCTCCACCTCGGCCGGTAGATGGAGACAGCGTTTGGTGCGCGACCGGTACGCGCCGCGCGACTGCTCTCGTCACTGCGCGCCCACAGTCGTACCGGCCGGCCGCGTCTTCATGCGCTTCAATTATTCGGTCGGCCGTGCCCGGATTCGTATCACAGGCAGCCTTGCTACTGCTATGCATCTCGCAAAGGTATATCACGCGACTAACTAATTTTCGCGGCTCCCGGTTGGGTGTTACCTCGAGTCCTGGAAACGCACGCACGCACGCGATGGGGTACGAGGATACGCGCTGTTGCAGCTCCAAACCGACGTGTTTTCGGGCAGGAGGAGGTTTGACTGCATTTGGCGCGAGGCCGCGAGCTTTCGTCTCGGCAGCAGGCACAGGCTGGTCTCCGGATCACGCGACGACCTCGCCTCGTCGGAGCTGCCACAATTGAGACGCTTGGTCACTTTACTGTGCCTCTGGCAGCGCCTGCTGTTCCGGGGACGTATGCACCGGTCCTACGCTGGTGAGGCCTGTTCCGGCCTAGGAGTTAAGGCGGCCCTTGCTGCTTCCAGGTGAAAACGACCTGCTCCGAGTCGTCGCGCAATTGACATTTTTGGCGATTGGTTTTGGTTTTTACTCCGTTCGTCAGTTGAGATAATAGCATACTGAACGATGCCAGTTTCCGGTCCTAAATCGGGAAGTTTATTGTCTGCTCAAATCGACCTGCGTTTTACTTTTGCTGCTCAAATTGTCAGTGGAGAGAGAGGCTAATGCACTGAACTATGAAGCAGTGGAAAGATCTGAATACAAGTTACAGAGAAATCCATCGGTGTGAATTCTGTCCGTGTAATTTTGCATCACGGTAGGAAAAGGAACGCAGGGTTGGTTTTGCCATTAATTTCCATGTTTACACGGCCAATTGCCCCAGGACCACCCTGAAAACCGATCCATGCACACTCCCATGTGCACCACCTCAAGGAATTATGATGCTGGTCTACGCTTTGTGGTGATCGGAAACAGGAAACTCACGTTTTTTCCATCGCCTCTTTGAACTCTACTCCCTCCCTCCCTCCGATTTTTGCTTTGTCAGGGACAGAGAAAAGGAAGGAGAGACTGAATGCTGATCATCAGACTCCTGGAGTTGGTATAATAATTTGTCGTTCTCCCCATAAAATCACTCGTGAACTGCTACCCTTCATGTGCTACTACCTCCCGTGATAGAATAATTGTATTTGGGTTGCCAAATCTTTCCATTTCCAGGGATTTCGGGTGGGGACATCTCTCCCAAGCTGATCTAAAAAAAAACTCTTGAAGAAACTGTCACGAAGGAAAGGCAAGAACCCCAACTGCCTACCGAATTAAGCACCACGATTACAGATCATGAACCGATTGACAGATGTACTCCTACCTGACGACGTGGCCGCCTCTGAGAACGACGCGACCCGCCACCCGACCATCAGGAGTAGACCGACGTTCCTCGAATGCTCGTCGTCGTGCTCTGCAGCCTGCACTGCGCTCAACAGTCGCATGTACTCATGCACCCCGACGAAAATTAAACAAAAAAAAACAAAATGTTCATGTGAAAACTGAAGCATCAGGGACAGCATCGTACGCAGATGCAGATCAATGCTACTAGACAAAAGTTACTGGTGAGTGTGACACAGTACCTGTCCTGTTTCACGAATCAGGAGTGGAGAACGATCAACCTAACAGTGCGGTACGGTCAGCCCGCATTGATGCGATCCACGATAACGGGTGGCGACAGTAACAGAGTTTAATCTGAAGCAGTATTCAGTAAACTGGCGACCGGAGAAAAAAGGGATTCACCCCGGCGGCCCACTGACACGGTCAATGCCCGTATACTAGAATTTTCAGCGTGGACCGGCAACACACATTTATGGCGGTAAGAATCACAATGTTTCCAACAGGGGCAAGGGAAAAACACAGGCACAGAATGACAGAATCCGTTCTCTCTTTCGGTGAGTCGTGATCGCACATGCAAACAGGCAGCACAACCGTGTAGGGGTGCAGTAAACAGCTTAAATGAGCGCGCATGATCTTAGTTATTACGGGGAATGCAGCGGCGGTCCAAAGACGATCCCTCCTGCGTGTTCTTGCCGTCGGCGCGAGGTCGACTGCGATTCTGACGTGGTTTCTGCACAGATGGTGCAGTGTTTGGACTGTGTTTTGACGGGCTGGGCGTTCAGCGAAATGACCGCGCTCTTTTGATCCCGTCAGAGCGCCATCGAATCAGCACCGTTGTTTGGTTTTTGATTGGGACCTTAGATTTGTTGGTGATCGTTGATAGATAGTGATTTCACAGAACCAAATGGTGTAAAATCGGTGCGTTTCCTGCAGGTTAATTTTCAGAAGGATTTACTCGAGTCAGTTTCAGCTGCCAGTCCACACACCACGCCACTGAGCCCCGACCGAACAAGCCAATAAAAGCATGCGCATGCGCCCGCCGTTCGCTCCACCTTGTTTCAGAATTCGGAGCGAGCGCACGCGTTGGAGGCAGAAGCACGAGTGCGTTCGTACGCGCAGGGCGCGAGCGTCGCCGGAGCCGAACGCACGGTGCCGGAACGGACGGCGCAACCACCCGCGCGCCGGTCCTGGGCTCCTGGGACGCCCGTCGCCCGACAGGGACACATGGTTCCCCATCAATATGCGCGACCGAGGACGCCGCGCCCATCCTATCTTAGCTCAACTTCAACTCCCTTCTCGGATCGTCCAGGCACGGCCGCTGCTGTCCCCGTTGCGCTCGCTCGACGCTCACCGCCAGTCGCCGGCCGGCGACGGCTACGACGCGAGACCGGGGGCGCTTTTAAGGCGCCGCGGGCTATGACTGGCGGCGCGGCGCGCGTACGTACGTACGTGTGATTACGCTCGCTGGCCGGCGGGTTAGATTAGATCTGACTGATATATGGTACCGCGTGATTATGCGGTATAATCGACGGGACGTCCCTAGTTATAGCCGTAGATGCGGTCTCTTCTCTTGTACATTCATGTCGACGGATCGGGCATTCATGAGCGCGCGGCATTGGATAGAGATCAACCGCCGTTGCGATCGAACTTTGTCCTTCGCGGATGTGCGTAGTGCTGCAGAATCATGGAAGATCCACATATTAGCTAGTTATATTAATCTTTCACCGAATATGATTAAGTTAGCTCCACTGAACTACTGATGACAACACAATGTGACGCACTGTTGAATCCTTAAACAAGTGAAACTGTTATTGGATAAGTAAAGTTACACTCATCTGGATATCACCACACCGGGGTCGAAAGGTTACTTGTTCGATTCAATACGGATGTCCATTTTCCTTTTTTGTGTTTTGTTTTTGTTGCTGCTTGCTCGCGCATGCTTTTCCTTTATGGGCTTCAGCCCAACGGAGCCACTTTCTGGGCCTCCGTTCTACTGTCCCACTTCACGACTGTTCGTTATTTTTGATGCTCGCTTGGGTCGAACGTTACCGTCCAAAATTCATGGTTTTCGTACTACCCTGTTGTGCCCTAGCTCTGATCTCCATTTCTCAAAGTGCGAATTTGTCGTTCGAAGGCACGGCTATTTCAATTCACATACATGTTTTTGAGTTTCATTGCTCTTGACAGAAACAAACACCAGCCAAACATCCTATAATCAACTAGTACCACAAAAACTAAGGGAGTCATGGATCACATACAAACATTCTTCATGTCCCATTCACACGCCACACCACTTCCAAATTCCCTGTATTTCTTTATCGCTTCAGTCATCTATAAATTAAGTACGGATCTCCTATTTGTCAATTGTCTCCATCAAGCATACTTTTGGGGATATGACTGCTTGAGCTGATGGCAAGTTTCATGTCATCGTGTCCCTAATTGTCAAGATCGTCGATCGAGAGAGTACCGCTAGAGTGAGAGGCTCGTCCACAGGTTTGCGCTATCCTGACCAACAAGGGTTTGTTTGATTGCTCAGCTCTATACAGCCTGGCTTGTATAAGTGAACCAGGCTCAAATGAGCCAGACTGTACGTGTACGATAGTTGTGCATTTGGTTAGTTGCATATGATCAATCTGGTTGAGATGATACGGTGTTTGGGTAGATGTATGTGAATACAATATATAAAATATAAAAAATAAAAAATAAATTAAAATATTACTTACTAAGTCTAAATATATAATATATTTTTAGTATGTTAATCAAGTCTTTACCTTTTTTAAATATATAAATATCATTTAAATAATACTAATTATATAATAGTATTTTTAATCAATTGCATGCGGCTGGCCAGGCTGGAGAGAAAGTTAGATCCATCTCTCCCCAGGCTGGCTTGCATCCGGTTTTTGCATGGCATGGGACAGGTCTGCGGCAACAGGCAACCAAACAGCAGGGCTGTTCCTTGGACCAGCCAGGCCGGCAGCAGTGCGGCCATCCAATTAGGCCCCAAAAGTACACAAATGCAAATTCAGAGAATAAAGCTTTTGCCTACTAATGTGTTGAGGGCTATTGCTTTGATGCATGGTACCATTTTGCACACCAAAGTTGTCCGGATTTGGCCAACTCGGGAGTATTTATTTTGCTCCTGGAAGAACTTGTGTGGAGCCTGATAGACTTTCCCAACCGCACTAAATAATGTTATTGCCTGCATTATGTGCATATAGGGTGGAAATTAATCACCATTAAGTTACCATCCAAACCTTTTTAGTGCAAAAAAAAATGAACTAATTTTTCAAAAATGGTGGAGATTTTGAAAACTTAGTTCTGACATATTCTGAGATTAACCTTAGGTGCACCTATTTACACCCATATGTATATATGATTTTGAAGAAAATCGCAGTCATCTCAAAACGGTTCTGATTCGTTGACTTTCTTCCATCGCGCAATTAATCATCTCTGACATATTCCCAAGCAAGCAGATAAGCAACATGATCACATCAGCTTCAGCTCTCAATCGTGAATTAACGACAACACAGAAGGCGAAGGTATGCAATCCATTTCCTTGCATAGAAATATTCTGACCGGCCACATCGACTAGTAGCATGACTTGCTGGTTAGAAACGAAACTACTCCTACAAGCATGGAAAGTCTTGTACCGGCCCCTCTGCGGCTTCATATACGACTCCAAAAATCGACAGGTGGAAATAGAAATTAGAACGCTGTTGAGCGGAGATGGCCAAAGATACGGGACAGGTTAAACAAGAGCCAAGAGATATGCTAAGATATTAGAACCCCGACAGGGACTAAAGGAACCGGCGAGGCGACGATCTAGAAGAGACGTACCTGTCCTCCGATGATTCATTCGCCCAGCAGGTGAACCAACCTGTCACATTTCAGTACCGAGTCTCACGACTCGTCCGTGCTGCGGTGCTGGGACTGAAAACAACGACACGAGCTTAATTTTGTTGTGTGTGCGCGTGGATGATGGCGGCTGTCCAGCTCCGCGCGCGGCTGCAGTGCTTGCAGCGGACAAAACGGATGACATGGGGATCCGATCGCCACGGGTTCCACTGATCCGGAGACGGGGATGAGGGAGCGACCAACGGAGCAAGTGGTGGCATGCCGCGCGATGGACGCATCCGCGGTGGCGGCTTCCGCGACGGTTATTTGTGCTTTAGCATGTTCTGGTCACTGAACTGCCCAGAAATCAGTTACAGTCTTTCATCGTTTTCTGGTGTGGGAGACCATGTCATGGTGTTGAAGGATTCTCCCAAGGTAATGGAACACCGCGCATCTTGTTGCGTATGTGCTGCTGCTGCTGGCTAGATGAGGTGCACCGGGTTATGGGACAAAAGGCGTTACACTAGCGCACTCCTCGTGGCAAACTAAGCTAATAAAGTGGATTGATAGCTCAGGAGCTACCGAATCATTTCATGGGTTTAATGCCGGATTAGCCTCTCACAACCGTAAGTCAAGATTTTAGGTTAAGTATGATACTCCTATCACTTTTTCGCTCTCCGTCTCTGTTTCAAAGAGAGAACCACTTTTTAAAACGGTGCAATATTGAAATGCGGTAATTTTTCAGATGAGGGTGGAATTTTATATCCAAATATCGCGTTCCAGATGGAGCCTTTAAGCTGCCAAACCACGCTACTTGTAGCGTTTAATTGTAATATAGTGTAATCGTGGAACAATAGTATTTATTCTCTCTATTTTTAAATTATTATTATTATAACAACAACTGTATTAGAATTTTTGTCCTAACGACAACAATTTGAAAAACAGAAGGGTGTGCCACAAGCAAACTTTTCTTATAGTTTCCCCTTTCTGTATAGCAGTGTTCAATAGCGGTAGAGTCCAATTCTCGTTTCCAATCCGGTGACTAATAATATAGTATTGAAAATGTAGTAATCGCGCGAGAGATTTTCAGTAGTCCCAGAGGGAGGCCTCGTGGTTCATGTGTTCCCGCGACGAGGTCTCGGCGGGGTTCACCTCCGAGGTGACGCCGGTGTCCTGCGACGCGCCGCTCAGCCTCTCCCTCTCGCCATGCTTGCTGTACCAGCCGCCGCCCTCGTGCAGGAGGAGCTCCTGCACCAGGCCGCCCGCGGCGCCTTCGTACTGCATCTGCAGGAACGGCGAGGGGGAAGCCACGGCGAGGTGGTCTGCGACGACGGCGGCGCCGTGTGCCGCCGCGCTTGCTGGTGCGGTGGCCGAGGGGACGATGAAGGCTGGGTTCAGGAACGGGCTTTCCAGCGCGTTGGAGAAGCAGGTCACGTGTGCCGGTGGCGGCAGCAGCTCGATGGCCGCCGCCGCCGAAAGTGACATGTGGACGCCGCCGCTGACGGTCGACACGTCCATCAGAGGAGGCAGGGCGCACGCGGCGGCGAGCTCGTCCGCCACGGAAATAGAGGGACATACGTCGGCCGTCTCCATGAACGATGACGAGCCCGATCTCTTGCCGCCGGCCACTGTTGGCCGCTCGATGTTCTTCTTGAACACCCTGCACAGCACCCACTCTTCCTGCAGCGAAGAAACATGTGACGCTAGTAGTGAGGACATGGCATGATCAAGGAGATCCCTGAAGCCAGCGGATCCATGAGAAGTACGCGGTACTCACCTTGGATGTGGCAGCCGTGCTCGAGAGGAAGACGTTGCCGCTCCCGGCGCCGCCGTTCGTGACACGCTTTTCCTCGAGGCGATACTCGTGCATGACCCAGCCAGTCTTGCCGCCTTTGGGTGCCCTCCCCGTGTAGAAGACGAGCGTCTTCTTCATGCCGACGAGGACCTTGCCCCTAAAGATCTCCCTGTCCTTGCCGGTCGCCTTCCAGTACCCGGACTCCGTGGCCCGGTTCGTCCTCAGCCCCGTCGGGTACTTGCGGTCCTTGACGCAGAAGAAGTACCATTCCTTCTCCCCCCATGTCGCCCGAGCTGCACAGGTATGCGCACGAGCGTGGGATATCGATCAGCACATGTAGTTCGACCGGGAGCAACAGAAGAACGAGTAATAATCATCACGGATTGCGAGGAGGATAAGGGGGTTTACTTACATGGCAGGTCCCATGGCTCGCACTTGTTGAGGTCCGCCTCGCCGACGGCGCGCGCGGCGAAGCGAGGATCGGCGGCCTTCCTGCCGAGGTACTGCGTGATGAGCTCCTCGTCGGTGGGGTGGAACCGGAAGCCCGGGGGCAGCTCCATGTCCTGGTGGTGGTGCACGTCGTGCTCCATTTCCTGCCTGGCCAGCGAAGCCAGGACGACGGTCGCCTTGGACCTTGGTTTTGTAATCGATCGATCCCGGCTTCGCTCGTACTATCTTAACCCGACATACATAAGCACACAACCCGTACTCGTTAGCATAAACAAGGACTCGACAAAATATTAACGATCGTACAACGCAGCAAGACAAAATCGATTGAACCAAATAATAGCAACAAAGGGGGCAAGAAACCGGATGCCAGGCCAACACATACAGAAACAGAGATCGAACAGGCAAGAACAGAGCAGTGAGAGCACTGATGAGGAGGGAGGATCGATCTGGAGAAGAACACGATGGCTCATTACCTTTTGATCAGTCTGCGGATTTTTTCCAGTGGAAATGGAGTTGTTGTAGAGGGGAAATAAAGGTTGAGTGGGCGGCCGGGCCTTGTTGTTTTAGTAGGAGGAAAGAGACGTGGCGGCGAAGGAACGGCCACGGTGGTGCACGGCGGCCGGCCGGCTGTCTGGGGCTCGGTTAACCTTTTGACTTCGACAGCCATGGATCGGAATTCGGAATAGTTAACCTTCACCTAGCCCACGAAGCCACCAGTCATGCTCGTCAAAAGATGGGACACATTCTTTTGATAATCTTTTCTCTTGTTACTTGTTGTGTTGTTACCTTCTCTGTAATCTCTGGGTAGTGTATAACCGGTACGGTATTCTCCATGGGAGCTTCATCCATCAAAAGATCTAGTACTACTCCCAAAAAGAAAAGAAAAGAAAAGAAAAGAAAAGACGTTGCATTATAGGCAACCGTTTACAAATTCATTTTGGGAGAGACAGTGCTTGCTGCCTTTGGAGCTTTGATGCCATCCATAACGCTACTGCTGGATGCCATTAGCATTGTGTCAAGGAGGACCGGCGGAGTTGACTTGACAGTTGGTGCTCCCATTCGTTTGGCCCGATCCGGCCGATCGCCCATGCGGCAAAACGAAGAAAACGATGGCCCCGTCAGATCGACGCGTACAGCTAGCTAGAGGCATGCCTCACGGCGAAGAACACAAGTGGACCACAGCGTGCATGATCCTCGTCCAATTATCAGAGCCCCCGCAGAGCCCTCGCTCGGCCAACTTTTTGGAGCCTAGACTAGAGAGGCATCTCTAGCTCTGGTCGTCTCTGTTCTTAGCTGAAGTTACGGTACTACTACTTAAAATTATTTGAAATATGACTAATAATTTTAAAAAATTTAAACAAAATTATTATAAGACGAATGGAGGTTTTAAACGATATCAATATTATAAATCAGATGGAGCATTTGGAAACTTTAAGTACAAAAGAAGTTCCCGGAACAACCACTTTTCTATCACCAGTGTTCGAATGGAGATTTTCTTATTGAGAAAGATCCAAAGGGTAGTTCTGTTCTTCTGTTGCTGTACGACGATCGAGCTTTAGGTTGGCTTCATAGAGGAGTGACACCGTATGATCGGTGCTGCCAGTAGCCGTTTGGGGTGCCTATCAGTTCAACGTGTAACCATGTCCACGTCGAAATTAAGCCACGGGAGGACCGCAAGAGCTTTCCAGCCGGGTCATGTCGGCCTTTAGGTTGGGTTTATGGTTAATCCGTCTCAGCGATTAGATGGCTAAGCTTTACCCGAATCGATGATGTTTTATCTTCTACGACCGCGTCTCTCTTGTTTCCAGATCTGAAGAGTGATCGGTATGTGTAAGCCAACCTATTGCACAGTATACCATCAGGTTCATTATGTTTTTAATGGTACCCACATTCACAATCTCTAGTCTATACTGCGCGTTTATTGTTTCTTTTTGTCAGTCGCATGCTCTACTAGCCAGTGAAACTCTGAATTTGTGCGGCACTCGTCACCTGCTGATCGGTTTCCGAAACTAGTCCGTATTAATTGTACTGGTATGTATTGCCGATTAATCTGAAATTCTTGGTGGATTTTTGGTCTAGGGTTAGAAAGAAGAGAGACTAGAAGCTACATAATAGGAAAAAACTGAATCCATCTCACAGCTCGATTCTTCTCTGAGTCTTTATATTTTATTTTTTACATTTTACATCTTAGTCCCTATACTACTTATATAATTGTAATGCTAATAGGACCATGTACACCAACACTCCCTCTAAAGATAGAGCAAATATATCATATAAACCCATCTTGCCACAAAACACAAAAAAGTTCTTCTCAGGAAGCCCCTTAGTTAAAATATCAGCTACTTGACTTGCTGAGCTGACATATGCCAAACATATTACCCCTTTGTAGAGCTGCTTTCTAATGAAATACCGGTCTATTTCAATGTGTTTGGTCCGATCATGCTGCACTGGATTATTGGCTATATCAATGGCTACTTTGTTGTCACAATATAGCATTAAAAGATTATTCTTAAATAACTTCAATTCCATCAAGAGCATTCGCAACCATCGTAACTCACAAATGCCATGGGCCATGGATCGAAACTCAGCTTCAACTGTAGATCTTGCTGCAACACTCTGTTTTTTGCTTCGCCATGAAACTAAGTTACCTCCAACATAGGTACAATAACCAGAAGTTGAGCGTCTATCATCCAAAGAATCTGCCCAATCAGCATCTGTATAGCATTCAATTTGCAAGTTTCTTTGTCTAAGTATATAAGAGGCCTTTTCTAGGACAACCTTTAAAATATCTTAGGATACAATATATAGCATCCATATGACGCGATTTGAGATCATGCATAAATTGACTTACCACACTCACAGCAAAGGCAATGTCTGGCCTTGTATGAAAAAGATATATAAGTTTCCCAACCAATCTTTGATAACTTTCTCTATTTACAAGAGCCCCTCCATCTTTGCTCAAACGATGATTTTGTTCAATGGGTGTGGCCGCAGGTCTACATCCAAGCATGCCAGTTTCCTTTAACAAATCCAACACATATTTTCTTTGAGAAAGAAAAATGCCTTGAGGACCATGAGAGATCTCAATACCAAGAAAATATCTTTTACTTCAAACTCTTGTGCAAGATATGTCTTCAAGGATGAAATCTCACTTGAGTCATCGTCAGTAAGAACAATGTCATCAACATACACTATCAAGATTGTCACTTTGCCTCCAATATGCTTATAGAAGAGTGTATGGTCTGCATTGCTTTGAAGGTAGCCTCTTTTGAGTATGGATTGTCTAAAACGATTAAACCAAGCCTTTGGTGATTGCTTTAAACCATACAAAGATCGGTGCAAGCGAAGCACCTTCCCATTAGTTTGATTGGTTTCAAACCCTAGTGGAATATGCATGTACACCTCCTCATGAAGATCACCATGGAGGAATGCATTTTTGACATCCATTTGAAAAATATCCCAATTTAAGTTAACTGCACAAGATATAAGTGTTTGTACTGAATTCATCTTGGCTATTAGGGCAAATGTCTCATCATAATCAATCTCATAAGTTTGGGTATAGCCTTTGGCAACTAGACAAGCTTTATATCTATCCACCTTGTCTTCTGGTGTGTGCTTAATGGTGAAAACCCACTTACACCCTACAGGTTGTTTTCCTGGTGGTAGATCCACAAGCTCCCATGTCTTATTTTTCTCTAGAGCTCTCACCTCATCTAGCATCGCTTCTCTCTACTTAGGATCCTTTTTTGCTGATTTCCAATCGGTGGGTATGGATGCGTATTCTAGAGAGGCAATAAAGCTTTGAAAGGCCGGAGTGCAATTCTTATAGGAAATAAAATTAGCAATACCATGTTTATACCCCATATACCCAACACAATCTTTAAGGCGTGTTGGAACATCTGTAGTTCTGGTTGGCTTTCTCATAGCAATAGGTAGGTTATTTGGAGAAGATTGAGTAGATAATTTATTGTCTCCTTGGTCAAGAGTGCTAGACGGAGCAATAGGACTAAGAGATGGAGAACTAGTACTTGGATGAACATGCCTATGGGACCAATCTGAGTGTCCATGGCAAGAATTGTTAACACCATCAGTATTAATATCCTCCCCTGACTTGGATTAGAGTTATTACTATGAGAGACACCTAAAGTAGGAACAAGAATAGAGCACACAAGAATGCGTCCACTGTTACTCTCCCCCTCTTGTTGCACTTCAGGTGGGGATAGAGCAATACTAGTGTCATTGGTTCGGCCATAATAGGGTTCATATTCATGAAATGTTACATCCATACTCACAAAAAATCGATGTTCAGATGGACACCAACATCTATAACCCTTTTGAGTAGGAGAATAGCCAACAAATACACATTTAACAGCACAAGGATCAAGTTTGCCAACATTGTTTCGATAGTCATGAACAAAACAAACACATCCAAAAACTTTTGGAGAGACAACAAAGTCATTTGAATTCAAAAGCAACTGGGCAGGGGACATATTATCAAGAATACAAAAAAGCATACGATTTATTAAGTAAGTAGCAGTTTTTACTGCCTCGCCCCAAATAAACTTAGGAACATTCATGGTGAACATCAACGAACGAGCAACCTCAAACAAATGTCGGTTTTTACGTTCTGCAACACTATTTTGTTCTGGAGTGTTAACACAGGTAGTTTGATGCTCAATGCCATTTGTAGCCAAAAATTGCCCAAACTCCTGGTTAACATACTCGGTACCATTATCAGAATGTATGACCTTAATGGTATTTCCAAACTTATTTTTAACAAGAGCATACAAGTCCTTAAAGACCAAAAGGACATCACTTTTGTGCTTCAACAAGTACATCCAAGTATATTGGCTAAAACCATCAATAAAAGTCACAAACCACTTGTGTCCATATATAGAGTGTGCCTCACAAGTTCCCCAAACATCAGAATGGATAACATCAAATGGCTTTTGGCTTCTCAAACCAATACTAGGATACAGAACTCTTGTATGTTTAGCAAACTCACACGCATCACATGTAAGAGACTCCTTAGAACATGAGTTAAAAAGTGAAGGATAAATATAAGACATAGCGACAAAAGAGGGGTGCCCAAGCCTGCGATGAAGTAATAACAATTTCGGACATGGAGACATTTTGGCAGCAAAAGCAACCTCATCACTTCCTTCATCAAGATAATAGAGTCCATTACGCATAGTCTCAGTCCCAAGAATTCTCCCTGTCCTTAGCTCCTGAAAAGCACAATGAGAAGGATCAAACAATCCTCTACAATTGAGAGATTTGGTAATGGAGCTAACAGATAATAGGTTAATAGAAAAATTGAGAACATGTAAAACTAGAGATAGGGATAAGTTTTTAGTGCACCGGACAGATCCACGTCCTGTGATAGAAACTGTAGATCCATCAGCTACACTTACTTTATCCTTACCTAAACAACAGGTATAGGAAGTGAAAATATTAGATGCTCTAAGTCATATGATTGGTGGCTTTAGAGTCAATTATCCGATCTTTGGTTTGGATTGTAGGTGTTTGGACATAGTGGGGTTTCATACCTTGGGATGCGACATGAAGACTAGAATTAGCAATAGAGGAACCTTGTGAAGAAAATGAGCCATCAGAGAGTTGGAGCTTGGATTTATAATCCTCAAGAGCTTGCACATCTACCACTGGAAGCTCCCCTTCAGGTTTAGTGTGGTATGCCTGATTCCACTTACCACCATGAGCTCCCCCTGGCTAAGATCTCCCAATTTTCCACGCAGGTGGATAACCATGCAGCTTGTAGCACCTATCTATGGTGTGTCCTTCATGTTGGCACTTCTCACAAAATAATTTTTTCTTTCCCCAATTTCGAGTATTACTTGATATGCGGTTATTCTGCATAGAAAGTGCAGCACGGGCATCAATTCCTTTTTGCTCATTCTCTTTAGAATCTGCAAGTTTGGTCTCTTCCTCGGTGATACTTGAAACTATATCATCCAAACTTAGCCATTTAGACAGAAAAAATGAGTTGACGACAAAAATCAAACTCCTGATTTAAACCATCAAGGAAGAGCTTGCTCACAAATGGTTGGAACCAAATATGATGAACAGCTATATCTTTCTTATCAACGGGTTTAAAAGGATGGTAATAATGTAAGTCCCTGTATAGCTTTCTTACATTATTGGCATACTCAGTCACTGACATTGAACTTTGCTTCATATGGGTCAACTCATGCATAATTCGAGTAGCTTGCATTTTATTTGACTTTCCAAAAAATTGACACTCCAATGCTGCCCATACTTCTGCAACCGTGGCCATGGTTTCAAATTGTTCACGGACTATTGGTTCCATGCTTCCTAGCAGCCACACAAGTACTTTGCCATTGGTTTGTTTAGCAACGGTAGTAGCCTAGTCAGCAAACTCTCATAGTCATGTAAGCTCAAGATCAACTGGGCATGACGGGCCCAACTAATATAATTTTGGTCCTGACAACTTCACCGGATTAGGCTCAAGCGTATGTTGCTTCCTGACTTTTGGGAAAATTGTATTCACTTGCTGCTGATTTATCATCTTACTGAATAACTCACACAATTTTTCTAGGCTAGAGTCTGTCATTTTTGCTGGCCTGCACCCTCCATATTTTTTAACAGAGAAAAAAAATGCAGCTACCAACAGACGGATAAAGGAACAAGCAATCTCAAATCGACCTGGTAGCTTTTTTTTCTTGATGCAAGAACGAGCAAGCCAATAAGGAGCTCCTCTGATTGGACGGCCACCACACAAGCTTAATCACTAATGGCCTCCACTTGGGTTGAAGCAAGGAGCAACAGGAACTTGCCTTTTCCACGCCAGCTACACGCCAGAAGATCACGGGTTCCAAGTATTTTGGCTGCACGCCACAGCTCTGAGCTCTCACGCCGAGCCCTCCAAAAATCCAGGTACTGGTGCCGCAAATCCAAGAAGAATCAGCAGAGAAACGATGAAGTCCGCAGGATTAACCTGCTCTGATACTATATTGTCTAGGGTTAAAAAGAAGAGAGATTAAAAGCTACAGATCAAGAAAAAACTGAAATTCATCTCATTACTCGATTCTTCTTGAGCCTTCATATTTTATTTATATTTTACATTTTAGTTCTTATACAACTTATATAATTGTAATGCTAATAAAACCATGTAAGCCATTTCACGCACGCTCGACAGGTGCAGCAGTACTGCACGCTGAAGAAGGAATATCGACACGTATCGTACAGTCCCTTGGTTTATAACATACGTCACCTGGCCTCCCGCACGGGGCACATGTGGCTACGCTTACGCCCGCGGGCCACTGCAGACCGGAGCAACACGGCACATGAGCGTGGTATGGCGCGGCAGGAATAACGCGGCCGCGGTCGCGTTCGATCGGTTGCGGGAACCCCCAGCTTTCTTTCTGCGCGGCGGCGGCGCCATCCCGGTTTCTGGCCGGCCGGAAGGAAAGAAGGATGGATGGAGCTGTACGTGTAGATACGCGCGGGGGCTAGGCTAGCTGGACCACTGGCACTGTAGCCTCGTAGCTCGTCGACCCACGTTTCAACGGGGCCGCCGGATGCCAGTGGAAACGACGACAGCGACGTCGCCGCGCATGGGGGATACGTACGTACGCGCGCCCGCACTTTAGCGATCGACGGGGAAAGCGGGGTCGATCTCGCGCGCGCGCACGTTTTTTGTTTCTTCTTCGTTTGCTTAATTGGCGGCTATGGTGATGCTGAAACAGGTGGGAAACGGAGAGATCCGTACCCGATTGCCCTTTTGCGTGGCCTACGTGCGTCTGCGGATGGCGGAAGGCCTCTCGTCTCGTTCCGTTCCGCTCCGTCCCACATGCACGTCTCCCGGCCCCTCGCCACTTTCCCGCGGCCGGGCGACGCGACGGGACGCAGGTGTTCGTCACGGGCGGCTCCTGCTCGCGGGGGCCGCACACGCGTGCGCGCGCGCGTCGGCTCGGCCAAGAGTTCGATCGGGGCGTGCCGGAAACCGCCCGCCCACGCTTCACCGTTACGTCACGTCACGCCACGCCACGTTGATGCCGAGCGCCGGCTCGCCGGTGCTGATTGAGCTGGCTGCGCGGCATGCCACCACGTCTGCAGCGGCACTGCTCCGACTGCGGCGGCGCGGGTAATCGTGTCCACGGTTGGAGGGTCCGCAAGTACAATCTCCTCGCCATGTTCCTTTCACTCTCGTCACCGCGACAATGACGTACCTGACTCGATTGATCAGTTAAACTGAGGTTCCTCGCACGATCGATCTGCAGTTCAGTTGATTCGCCGATGCCGCCTCCCTTGCGCCCTCACTCTCTCCGACAACTGAGATCGATCTCTGCATGTCCGGCGATCGAGACCGCCGTCGCCGAAACACGGCGGCGCGTGCAAATTTTAATGGAGAAAGAACGAATGCGCGAGAGTTGCTGACTCTCATCCGCGTGCTTTACGACTGCCGGGTTAATTAAACGCTGCTGCTGGTCCGCCTCTGTAGACCTGCTGCTGCCATTGAAGACCTGCTGCTGCCATTGAAGACCTGCTGCTGCCGTCCGATGACCACGCGTCAATCATCTGGATTAGGCCGCACGGGCTGGTTTCTGCGGACGGTCCGCAGAAAATTTTCTTCCGCGGCGAAGTCAAGCTTTTCTTCGTGCCGCTGCGCCCCCCGTTCCGACAGCTCGTGCTGGTCCGGGTCAAACCGCTCCATGGAATTGGAATGCACGTCGTCGGATGGTGAGGCACCGAGCCGTACCTGCACGACAGAAGGAAAAAATTTTCAGGTACACTATGTCGTCGATATTGACCGAGTTTGTCCGAGTAACTTGAAACTCATGCACCACACGGCACTGCATCTCGGTCGCGTACGTAATTGAGGTCCAAGTGTTCGATAGTTTCCTGAATCCTGGTAGGAGTAGCAGGCATGCGGCAAGGCATATTCATCGGAGGAGCCAGTATGCTGTGGGCCTAGCTAAGCTGTATGCCCTGCTTCCTGGCGACGGAGGACATGCTCGTTACACCCTACGAGTACTACAATCCAGAGAAGAAACATGCTATACGTTGCATGGTCGGTAGGATATCAAGCAATCAACAGTCTACTTGGACAGTCGTCCTCAGCCACTGCAGTTTCTGCGTGCTGGCTCTCTTCCGCTCCCTCAACTGAGCAACTAGTAGATCTGTATTCTTTCAGAGTGGTTGCAGCTTGCAAGCACATTTGAACTCTGCATCAGATGCCATCGTCAGATATTAGGAGAGCGTATCACTTAAAACTAGACAGATCAGTCCACAAATGCATATTTCTGCGAGAGACCATTAACCTCAAAGTCGCTCTATGCCTCGGTTCACGTCGTCACTGAATACGGCTTCAACTGGACAGGTACGTGCCACCTCAAGCCACACTTACCCCAACTGTCATCCGTCGAGTCAGCTGGACACTTGGGAGCACTGACAACTGAAGTAGTACTAGTGAACATACATAATCCAAGACTGAATGTTCATTAGTGCAGGTGCTTACTGGGAAATTCACAGATCTGGTGCTAGTGCTACTCATTGGAGGAGGTTAAGAAAGATCTCAACCACTTCAGATCCGCTCCATACCTGCACATGACATGAGGCAATCTGATTTCTTAACAAAATGCTGGTTAGACCATCAGAAATCAAAGCTTACATCAGTAAATTTAGTTGTGCATCAGCAATGCCAATGTGAGTATTTCTGTAGTTTGCGGTGCAACTGGTGCGCAAAAACAAATATGGTCAAGCAGTCAACTTAACTCTTTCTTTCACAAATATAGCTAACTATTTAGGGCATCCACTTGCTGTAGTACCAGTGTATAAGGTCTTAGCTGAGGTAGACCATTTCCCCTTCTTGCACCTCTTAAGAGCTGAAACCTCGAATCAATCTAAACCGTCGAATTTTGGAAAGAATGCGATATCTCCAGCGAAATTTTCTTCTATAAAGCAATTTTCTTTCCGATGACGACGTTTATTTTCAAAATAGTCACTTATCTAATACACAACACATGCAACTTTTTCATTCCTTTTCAATTTAAATATTATAATAATTATTAATTATTTTAGTGATTTTATCTCTTAAGACGTAAAAGAACATTTACTTCTTGAGATTTGTAAAAATGAACGGCTCACGTTTATTTGGGACTAGCGTAGAATTTGCCATGTGTAAAAGTTGCTCCTCCAGCCTATTTAAGGCCCCTTTGTAATAAAAAATGTTTCCTAAATCCTGTGTTTTTTTTCCTTTGAAGGCCTCCTTTTGGAATGCGGAACTTTTATTTTGTTTCTTGTGTTTTTTTTATAAAATTGAACTGATTTATATGAATATGAAATTTCTGCGTTTCAAAGAAGACCGAAATTTTTATATGATTACTGTGAAATTCTTACGTTCCAAATCACGCACACACAGTAAGGAAAAGGCTCTGCCTTTTATGGTGATATGGTTGATAAATATTTGTATTATATGTTCTTTCATTTACTATGTAACTGAAAATGAATAAACACCTAAAAACGAATTCGTAGCGTGTAGTACAGTATCGTGCAAAGAGCCGAAAAGCCTGGTGGAAGCGTTGGGCCAGCAAAACGATAAACGAGCCTTATGTAGCCCTAGAAAGTAGGCCCAATCCCGTTGTCTACAGACGATCCCAACGTACAGGAGCTCCGAGAAGGTAAAAAAAAAGCTTCTTGCTAGCAAATACGGAGTAATTCTAGTCTATTTTAAAATTAGAATGTTGTCCTACCAGTAACAATTAAAAAACAGATAGAGTACAATATTATTCTCTCTGTATTTCTCAGGTAAACTATAAGCAGACAACAGGGTACACATCTTCAGAACATTTATATAATTAGCACTAGGAATCATCCCTGGTACAGTTTCATCCACTCCAGCTGATCCATGCCGCGCAGGCGGACATGAACCCTCCGAAGCTGTCCAATCAGACACATCTCACGACGATTTCTTCGACTTCTTGTCCTCCCATTCCTTGCGAGCCTCCTCAATCATCTTGCCCACCTTGGCGTGGAAGCCAGGATATGGTTCATATCCGGCATATGTGTGAAGAATCTAAAAAGAAAAAAAAGAGAATGTCATAAGGTCATCATATTTTACCCATCATCAGAGAATGTAACCGTGCAGCCCCAAAAGGCAGCAGCACTGAAATTTTACCTCCAGCAGCACAAAGAATGGGGCCATCAAGAAAGCCTGGACAAGATTGTCAAGTAGAGCAGGTGCTCGCTTCTGTAATGAAGGTAAATTAGGCGAAATTAGTGAGTAGGATTGATAAATACTACCAATTTCCACAGCTAAAAGCAGGAAAGAGACTTGCCTCGAAAACTCCATGACCAATGAATTGCATAGTCCAACAGAACAACTGAGACACCAATACCACCTTTAAACCAAAGAAAAAGGGAGAAAAACAGCTATTTAACTAATGATTGAGTCATAAACCATAAAAAAAACAACTCAATTCAGTCCACAGATTGAAAATAACTATATATAAATAAAGTAGATGAGAATTTAAGTATTGATTGTATGACAGCCAACGGCATTTAGCAGAAAATCAAGCAGTATCCCATTTTCATCTTCCAGACACTGCAGTATGGTTCTTTTGATGCTAAGAAAGAAAGAAGATCCATATATGAACATATATGTGTAGTAGTTTCCGAAGTTCTCTGAGAGTTAAAATCCACAGATTTATGCCCCCTGACACTGGTTCAAAGGGAATATTGCGTTCAGAAGAATTAGCTCATGCAAACACTGCACGTATATATGATCTAAATAAACTTTTTTGTGATGGTAGGTCCAAAAATAAATCCGAGCCATTGTTGTTAAGAATCGAGTGAAGAAAATAATAGTGGATCAACCAGACATGCTGTAATGAGAGATGACCAGAACAAATTTCCCTAGAAGGAAAGCAGGTTTCAACTGCCCCATATCCCTTCCCTTGCACTAATTAACTAGGATTCCATTAACCTTAGCACTCAGTAAACCCTCAATACCTTCAACCCTTTATACTAGAAAAGAAGGTAATGTGCATAATCCAACAAATTTAATTGCAAATTTGATAGTACTACCTGAAGTCTACAATCAATTGAACAGATGACCAAAGATCAATATTAACCATGATATCTCACAAACTGAGCAATGAATGCATACAATCCGCTAACACAGCAAAATTGGACCACAACTTCATCAACAAAACAGAAAGCATGTTCAGAAAAGTTAAGTAAATAAAAGATAGGGGAAGGTATGTCCCCAGCTATCTGAAGTTCCCAACGTCAAACTAAAATACAAGGGGGGTTTGCCATGACATGGCCATGTGAGCATGACCAAAAATCAGCATATCAGCAGTTTAATAAAGTGAAATTACCATGTACTGTATAACATTCAAGAGTAACTTTAACTTCAAAAAAAAAAATCAAGAGTAACTAAAAAAAGCAATCTGAACTAGAATAAACTTCACATCTGAATTCCTACTAACAACTGAATTGTGCAGATTTTATAACATGGAAGAAATAACTGAAATCAAACATCTACGCTACCCAGCATAGATGAAATATCCTTAAAAGTACTACCTACAGAAGCATCGTAGTATCATCCCGAGACACCAACTTGCAATCACAGTACCATTATTAAAAGTAGAAAATTCACCTATGCAGCAGGCACTCCTCACAAATCATAAGTGGATGTAAAATTTTGGAATACTTGACTAATCTAGTTGGGAAACAGGAGATGCGATACTAATGGCTGCCGATTGTACTAGCAAGCCACAACATATATACTCCCTCCGTCCTCGTTTGGGTAGGGAGATTAAAGATGGTGGAAAAGGTAGGATGCAAAACGAAGAGGAGAGAGATTAAAATAGAGATGTATTGAGAATAGAGAAATATATATTAAGAAATGAGAATGACAGAAAAAATTTGTGAATTTTAGGATGACAAGTAATTAGAAACGGAGTGAGAACTAAATTCTAAATCCAAACTTGAACACAAAATGTATCATCAGGACACTCTCAATTCAACGATTGATGCAAAAGGAACTATTTTTTTTCCCTAACCTTCCATCCGACGGAGAAGCCGAGGCGGGTGGCCAGCGCGCCGCTCGCGGCCCACCAGAGGAAGCAGAGGAGCGCGGCGAGCGCGCCCGCGCGGCGGTCGAGGAGGAAGTAGTAGGCGCCGTAGATCCCCGCGAAGATGCCGGCGGCGTGCGCTGACGGGGCGGTTAGGTGGAGCAGCACGAGGACAGTGAGGAAGATGGGCCAGACGAAGACCTCGTGGATGCCCACGTTGACGGGGTTGCTGTGGTACGCGCCGTAGAAGGCGTAGTGACCCTCCAGGTCGAGGAGGCCGCCGCGGCCGCGAGGCTTCGCCATGGCTCGCTCGGTCGCTTGCTTGCTTCACTCCGGGTCGCGGTGGTGGGGAGAGTGGGGAGGTTTCTTGCCTTCGGAGACGAAGGGGAAGACGTCAAATGTTGTTGGCTGTTCTGTTCCGGTGGTTGTGCCTCGTGATCTCGAGTTCTCGACACTAGAGTACACGCCAGACGAATTGCTGTGCTTAACAGCACACGGCACTTATTTCGTCGATTTGGAAAAAGGAAATAATATGACTCCGTCCAATTTTGTTCAGCTGGGAGAACAGGGTCTTAAAAACTGGTATTTGCACATTAAAGTAAAAACCAGTCGGTTAGCCGATTTTGCTACATTATTATGTTTAATTTTTAATTAAAAAATGATCATTTGAAATTGGATTGTACCGTTTTTTATGTCAATACTATTTTCATTCTTAAATTATTATCACTTATTTTGGATAATAATTTAATTAATTTTAAATTGGATTTATTATTGTAACTACAAGAATTTAAAAAGGTAAGATAAATAAGTCCAAGGTCCGCATTCTAGCATGGTCGTCGACTGTGTGCTAAAAACTATTAATCAATTGCCAACTGTTGGCACAACAGCTCCAAGTGTCGATAAGATCAAAGGAATCAACTTGCTGGTGATACGTTGAATATGCTCATAATTTTAAAAGAAACAAATCCGAACAAAGGACTCGAACGCTAGTTTAATAAATCTCGCCGAGTGCTGCCAATGGCATAAGCTCTTCGGGGGACAGACGGCGGCGGAGTCGCGGCTTGAGAGGTAGGACACGGCTCGCATCCATCCAACATGTGAAGAACCTGAAGCAAACAAAGCAGAGAGCGACGACCATGAGCTCATCCGTTCGTCAGAGGAGACGCATCCCATATGTAAGAGCTGCCATCACACTGAAACTTGTTATCTCTACCTCCTTCCATCCGGTGAAGAAGCCGAGTCGGGCAGCGAGTGCGCCGCCGGTCGCCCAGCAGAGGAAGCCGAGCAGGGCTTCGCTTTCGAAGACGAAGCGGTAAGCCCCGTAGAGCACCGCGCTGACGGCAGCGGCGTGAGGGAAGAGGACCCCGACGCCGGCGGCGAGGCGGAGGAGCGCGAACAAAATGGCGCCACTGACGGCCGCGTAGACGACCGCGCTGACGCTGTCGCTGCTGCAGGCGCCGAAGAACACGTCGTCCCTCTCCAGGTCGAGGAGCCGGCTGCGAGGCCTCGCCATGGCTCCTCCGCGCAGCAGCTTGGCTTCGTGGAGGAGGCCGAAAGACTACAGTGAAATGCAGTTTAGGATGTGATGAATCGCGCTCGTGATCTCGACTGCCGGGCACCACAGGTGCTTCCGTGCTTGTTATAGCGAGCGACATGTAAGCATGACACGAGTCTGCGTTTCGTCAAACCACGAGTTCAACATGGTCAGCGGACTAGTCAAATCACGAGTGTAACATGGTCTGCGGAGTAATCCCATGATTGGAGCACGAATCTGGCCTGGATTTGTGATCGTGGTAGAGGAAGCTCTCTCTCGTTCTCTCGCTGCAGCCACGCGCTGCGAGCCTGCATAACAGCTTGAGAGATGAGGTCAGGCTATCAGCCGCCATGGACAGAGAACGGAGCTGAGACGGAACAGTATTGAGTTTGAGCAGGTTCAGAGCAAAAAGTTGAGATCTTGGTTACTTACAGTAGTGCTGTTGCAGAGTTGCCGTGGAGCTCTGAAACCTTTTTTTGTGTTTTCGAGCAATGGAGCTTTGAAACTTTCCTTCAGAAATTTGACATCCACTCAATACCAAACAAATACGTCCAAATTTTCCTTATCCATTTCTGAACCTCAAGAGAGGAACGGGCAAAACAAAAGCGCTCACATTCTTCATCATCTGAATGGCCCAACGAGCATGAAAGCGGATAACATCTCGACGTGCACCGGCGCTAACCTGCAGCCTCAGAAAAGCAATCTCCTAGTGCACTGTTCTACATTTCCGTCACTTGCGCGGGAGGACACACTCCTCTCTCACACTCGCGACGCTCCACTCCGCCAGCCATGGCCTCGCTCGCCAAGCAGCTCATCCTCTGCTCCGCCTCCGCGACCTCCTCGT